>ML382467.1:0-16217 GCA_005239525.1 Nicotiana knightiana | reverse complement strand
ACCCCCTTTCTTTCTCTTGTAAGTTTGCATTCAATTTATAGGAGAGTCCGTAAGTATTACATGATTAGACGCGTCCAAGATTAAGACCTTGGATGCGTCTGAAGATGAGAGTTTGGATGCGTCTGAGGATAGGTGCTTGGATGCGTCTGAAGATAGGAGTTTGGACGTGTCCAACCTTCAATTATATGCTTCCGTTTGCCATTTCAATTCTTGTGCTTGCCATAGTTGACTTTCATCGAGCTATATGTCTTTTCCTTATGTTATTTAAATTTTTTTTTTTTCTGCAAAAAATAGTTAGAAAGAGGCAAGATTCAAAATATAATTTAAGTATATTATTTAAGATAGGATATTTAAAGTATATAATAAGTAAATATTTTATGTTCATCAAATTCCCCCATGCTTGAACCATTACTCGTCCTCGAAGGTGAATAACTTTGTTAGTAATTATTGTTTCTTGTAAAATAGAAAATTGAAAAAATAAAAATTTACATTAAGTTCAATGCCAATAACCTTTTCAAGTTCACCAAATCTTTACCTTATTTCTGCTTCTGCTTTTATTTGGCAAAAGAAGTTTTGTATGTCGTATTCCTGATGAACCTTTTGAGATTGATAACTTTATGATCACAACTCTTGAGTTTCTCAAATTTTCCCATAAGCTTGCCCTTCATGTCAGTCTCCACTAATATAAGATCAACATTGATTTCTAAAAATCTTCTTAGGACTTTTTTGGTTTTGTATTATTTGGCTTAATGTTGGTAAGGGTAAAGGATATATTTATAGTGACTTGTTCTTACATCCCATACTTTGATAACCATTTCTACTCACTCATAGATAGCCGGAAAGAGTAAGAATATTATTTTTGTATTCTTTCTTACTTTTCTTCATAATGGTGTAAAAATGAAATTGAAGGCTCAAATTTGGGTGCTAAAAGAATATATATGTACACTCTTTTTCTTTTTTGTTTTTTCTTTCTTTTTTTTTGGAATAAAAAGACTAAAAAGGTAAACAAAGAAAGCCTGATTTTTTAAAAATTAATGTTGTATGAAATTTCGCCTTGATAGACATTTAGGGCAAGTTCTAGCTAATTATATTGATTCTACCTGTTTGTGATCATAATGCTTCTCAATTTTAACAATTTCTCATATTTGGAGATACTCATCCTTTGCCTTCATAAAAACAAAAATCATAAACTTGGAAGTTAGATGGCATAAATGAAAATAAATTATAACGGAGTTAATTTATCCATGGCCATTGAACTTCTGTATTTGTTATCCAAAAGTTTTTTTTTTTTTTTTGTTACGTAAAAATTATTCAACTTAGTGTTCATTACACAAAAGTCACTTTTTTTTTCTTTCGTTACACAAAAATCATTTTACTCTGCTCTAGTTATCACAAAAGTCATATTTTTACCTGAAAAGTCTATTATTACCTTGATATTATATAAATCTTCTGTAATACCTTCTATATTATATACTATATAATATATTTTTAACTATGTATTTTATTTATTAATAAAATAACTTAATATTTTTTTTTTATATATATAGGATATACTTCTTCTTCATTTTTTTTTGTTTTTCCTTGGCGGAAAAAAAATCTTTTCTTCTATGCATCAGCAAAAATAGGTAGCAAGTAAATTATAAGTGAGATTTTTGATCACCCATACCATACCGTATTCTCTCTGTGAGTACATATCTTGACCACAAAAAAAATAAAAATAAAAAAAATAAAAAATTAGTACATGGGTGTTGGTCCAAACGTAAAGTAAAAAACTTTTACACAGTTCATTTCAAGAAAATGAACAACTATCTAGAAGTTCTGCTACTTCTAGTACTATATGCATAAACAGCAGAAACATCATCCAAAAGGAATACTAAATATTATCCCAAAAGAAATATTAACACTATGGTTAGCTATCATGGACAAAAACTCCTTTCCTTTGCAAGTTGCTAACCCATTCTGCTGCTACTTAATTTATGCACATAAACAACAGCCAAAGTCAAATCCATACCCTCTTCATCATTAGAATCAGAATCAGATGCAATAGGTTCCTCTGTCATCTTATCTTTTCCTTTCCCAACCACATCCTCTTGCGTTTTTGATTTTTTACTTAGACGTGTACTTTCATGAATTGTAACACCTTTTACCTTGTTGGGAGGAGCAAACAAACTGGAGAGGTCTCCTTGTGCCAATGAAATATTATCCCAAGCAGAAAATCATCAAACTGATTCCTATTATGAGTAGGAATAGGATCAGGTACAACTAGCATCATTGGTGAAGCTATTGGTGGTGCCGGAGTGAGTTCAGGCTGCTGATCCATAAAGTCGAAAACAGAGCAAAATTCGGAAATAGGATCAGTTGCTGGAATTTCCAAAGGAAAAGGTACATATCCTGAAAAATTTAAGAATCCCACATTATCTTGAATCTAATTCTGGTTTTGTCTGTTACAACTATGCTCACTTACCGTCTCGATACTGCTCAAACGCTCTTCGACCTTTTCAAATCTGCCACCTAGTTGTCCAACATTTTTTATTAAAGTTTCCATATGTTGAGACATTTGCCTCATCATATCAGTTTGTTGAACTATCAATTGAGTTTTCCTCTCCTGTCTTGGCTTTTCTTCCTCCCCTTTTTTTCCTCTTTGGACCATCAGTTTTCTCAAGTTTTTTCCAAAAAGTTTTAGTTATCATACTGTTAGAGAGAGTGTTGTACAAATTCTTAGTTCGCTCAACTCCAGCATCTTTGACTAACATTGTGATTAGTGGAAGGAAAAAATATACTGCGCACAGGCGGATCAAATTTACACGCCTCAAAACCAGCATGGATGATTCTACCAACATTAATGGTCATCTTATTAAAAATGGCATAGAGTAGTACTATTCTTGGAACATACACAAAATATTTATGAGTACTAGGTATAAGCCTAGTACTTAGAAAAGCAAGAATAGCACTAGCCACATACCCGACATTTCGCACCAACAAGCTTTGCCTTTCTCCATGGCCATCAAGAGTCCAATTTATACCAAAAGGAAATATATAGGTATCTCCTTCAATATCTGCCCAAACAGGATCTTCTATGAAATTTTTAGTCACTTGATCATCAACATTGTCAAGGTCAAAAAGATGATTAATCTTTTCAGCAGAATAATCAATCCTCACTCCTCTCACCATTGAATAATCTGACCCCTTTTCAAGATTAGAATAGAACTCCAACACCCAATCAAACAAAAATCCCCTGGTGATTGTACAAAGGTGTGCCATCCATGAAAATTCACTAATTGACATATGACTTCATCAAAATCCCCATTTTTAGCTTGAAATTCCATCCCCCTTTCATGAATTGGTCCCCTATGGTATATAGACTCAGAATTTCTTTTCGGACCCATGAAAGATTTGTGAAAGTAAGGAAGAGAAGTTTAGAAAAAAAAAAGATGAGAAAGGAGGATTGGTATCGTGATTTTCTAGAAAGAAGACAGTAAAAGTGAAATAGGGCTATGAGAATTCTATCTAAGTAAAAAAAAATTGACTCATACATTATTTTATATAAACACACACACAGTTCAAATATATGAATAATTATTTAATAAGAACTCATGTATAAAACTATTGCGTCACAAAATATTAGATATAAAAGTAACATAAATATTTTTGACTTTCAAATTTACAGTCACAGGAGAAAGTTTGAAAGAAACTGTGACCACACATATTCTATATGTAATAGACTGGACTAATTTTAAACTTTATCAGTCATAAAGTGCTGGTTATGAATATAAACCAGAAAACTACCTGTGCCAACGTTCCAATTGAATATTAAATGGTTAATCAACCAGTTACTTAGGCATACCGATCACTATGGAGTTACTCCTGTGTAGGTGACACATGTTTTTGTAGAGGCCTTCATGAGATGTTCCGGTTATACAATAACCTGGATATTGACCAAATTAATTGGTTAAGCATTTAATTACCCAAGTCTATATTGGACTTATGAGGCTCCATTGCTTCACCTTCAATGGCTACGGGTAGGGTTTTATAGTTCTGAGTTTAACGCCGTCAGCTCGACTTATTAATTGTGAGATTCATTAGTCTATCAAAGTGACCGACGGATTTTTCTCAAAATGTCATCCATAGTATATTTTTAGCATGTGTCCATTCACCTTCAACTTGTCTCCTTCATTATTCTGCTGAATTTCAACTGTACCATATGGAGTTACATCTGTAACATTGTAAGACCTGTCCACCTGGATTTCAACTTTCCTGGGAATAGCCTGAGTCGACTATTGTAAAGAAGTACCTGATCTCCAATTTTGAAACTTTTTGGTCGGATCAACTTGTCATGCCATATTTTTATTTTTTCTTTGAATATTCTTGCATTTTCATAAGCTACTAATATCAGTTCTTCCAACTCATTAACCTGAAAAAATCTATTTTTACCAGCAGAGGCTAATTCAAAGTTTAGTGCTTTTAGTGCCCGAAAAGCTTTGTGTTCTAATTCAACTGGCAAATGACAAGCTTTCCCAAAGACTAATCTATACGGGGGATGTTCCAATTGGCGTTTTGAATGCCGTTCGGTATGCCCATAATGCATCATCTAATTTTAAAGCCCAGTCTTTTCTTGAGATTCCAACCATTTTTTCAAGAATTCTTTTTAACTCACGGTTGGAAACTTCAGCTTGCCCTTGAGTTTGAGTATGATATAGTGATCATGTTTTATGAGTCACACCATATTATGTCAACAAAGCAGAGAATTGTCTATTCATAAAATGAGCCCCTTGGTCACTAATGATGACTCGTGGGGTGCCAAATCTGGTAAAAATATTTTTCTTGAGAAAATTGCACACAGTTCGAGCATCATTTTTCCTTGTGGGGATGGCTTCAACCCATCTTGACACATAATCCACAACCACAATGATATATTCAAAAGAATGAGAAGAAGGAAATGGACCCATGAAATATATTCCCCAAACATCAAATATTTCACATACCTGTATTGATTGTAATGGCATCTCATCTCTCTTAGTGATGTTACCTGTTCTCTGACACCTGTCACCTTGTGCAACATATGCTCGGGCATCTTTAAAGAGTGTGGGCCAGAAGAATCCGACTTCTAAAACTTTAAAAGCCGTTCGATTTTCTCCATAATGTCCACCAATTGCTCCATCATGACAGTGAAATAGAATTTTATTCATCTCTTCTTCAGGTACACACTTTCTAATGATATTATCTGCGCAATTTTTAAATAAGTAAGGTTCATCCCACAGATAATACTTTGCATCAGATATAAGCTTTTTTCTTTGTTGGTAAGAGAAATCTTGCGGTATCCATTTTCCAACCAAGTAGTTTGCGATATCTGCAAACCAGGGTGGTTGAATCAAATTATGTCAACTGAAAAAATATGTTCATCTGGAAATTCTTCTTTTATCTCATTAAACTCACGGGGAGGATTTTCTAATCTAGACAAATGGTCAGCTACTTGGTTCTCTATCCCTTTTTTGTCCTTTATCTCAAGGTCAAATTCTTGCAGAAGTAAAATTCATCTTAATAACCTAGGTCGAGCATCTTTCTTAGCCAAGAGGCATTTTAAAGCTGCATGATCAGTAAAAACAGTAACCGTAGGAGCGAAACTTATCAAAAGCAAATACTACTGCTAGTAACTCTTTTTCTGTCGTGGCATAATTCATCTGAGTCTCACTCAATGTCCTACTAGCATAGTAAATGGAACGGAAAACCATATCATTTCTTTGTCCTAAAACAACTCCAACTGCTGTATCACTAGCATCACACAACTACAAGTGCAATTGATAATTTTTTCTTAAGTGCATCAAAAGCTTTTATGCAATCACTTGAAAAATCAATCCTAACATCTTTCATCAAAAGGTTAGTAAGCGGTTTTGAAATCTTTGAAAAGTCTTTTATGAATCGTCTGTAAAAACCTGCATGGCCTAGGAAACTTCTAATGCCTTTAACAGTTGTGGGAGGCGGTAATCCTGCTATAAGATAAATTTTAGCCTTATCAACTTCTATCCCTTTAGCAGTGATCTTATGTCGTAAAACAATTCCCTCCGTAACCATAAAATGACATTTTTCCCAATTAAGAATTAAGTTTGTCTCTTCACACCTCTTAAGAACTAAGGTCAAGTGGTGAAGACAATCCTCAAATGTTTTGCCAAAGTGTGTAAAATCATCCATAAAAATTTCAAGAAATTTTTCAGTCATGTCAGAAAAAATTGCTAACATGCAACGCTGAAATGTAGCAGGGGCGTTGCATAGACCAAATGACATTCTCCTAGGCATATGTTCCATGAGGACACGTGAAAGTTGTCTTATCTTGATCTTCTGGTGCAATTGGTATCTGGTTATACCCCGAATAACCATCAAGAAAACAGTAAATACCATAGCCTGCAATTCTTTCCAATATTTGATCAATAAATGGTAAAGGAAAATGATTTTTTCTAGTGGCATCATTGAGACGTCTATAATCAATACAGACTCTCCATCATGTGACGGTCCTGGTGGGTATGAGTTCATTATTTTCATTTTTTACAACTGTCATACCTCCTTTCTTTTGCACTACCTAGATGGGACTTACCCAAAGACTGACTGAAATGGGATAAATGATACCTGCCGCTAACAACTTTACAATCTCCTTTTTTACTACTTCCTGCATTGTTGGATTCAATCTCCTTTGGGGCTGGACTATTGGCATGTAGCTATCCTCCATAAGGATTATGTGTGTACAAACAACTGGATTAATCTCTTTGATATCTTCTACAGTCCATCTCAAGGCTCCTTTGTGTGCTTTCAATACTTTAATCAAACTATTTTCTTGTTCTGCAGTAAGAGAAGATGAAATAATTATTGGAAATGATTCTTGCTCAAGATAAACATATTTCAAATGAGAAGGAAGAGTTTTGAGTTCAATTTTCGATTGCACTTCTTCAGATTTCATCTCTTCTTCCTCTGAATCTTTGTCCAATATTTCAGCTTCTCTTCTGATTGTGGGATCATCATCATGTGTGGTTCCTGATTTGATCAAGCACCTTTCCATTGGGTGTGGAATTAATTGATCATCTTTGAATTCATCTGTAAGATAACTAATCATGTCAATTGAAAAACATGAAGATGATGTTTCATCTCCTGAATATCTTAGTATCTTTGGCATATCAAAGATAACTCTTTCTTCATCAACTCTCAAAATTAGTTGTCCTTGATGAACATCTATAATTGCTCTTCCCGTAGCAAGAAATGGTCTTCCTAAAATTATTGGTTCATTAGGACATTCTTTCATTTCAAGCACTAAAAAATCTACGGGAAAAACAAACTTATCTACTCTTACGAGTACATTTTCAATTATTCCCTTAGGTTTCTTAGTACTTTGATCTGCAAACTGAAGAGAAACACGTGTGTCTTTTATGTCACCAAGATCTAACTTTTTAAAGATAGAAAATGGCATTAAATTTATTGAAGCTCCCGAATCACAAAGTGTTTTTTCAAAATATAATCCTCCCAAAGTGCATTGAATTGTAAAACTACCTGGATCACCAAATTTTTGTGTTAGCTTATTTTGAAGTATAGCACTGCATTTTTCTGTAAGCATTACCACATAAACTTCTTCTAGTTTTCTTTTACTTGACAAAATTTCTTTTAAAAATTTGGCATATGAAGGCATTTGCAACAAAGCATCAGTGAAAGAAATATTAATGTGAATCTGTTTTAAAATCTCTAAAAATTTTGCAAATTGGCTGTCAAGCTTTTCTCTTTTCATTTTTTGTGGAAAAGGAATTGTCACAGGGAAAGGAGTTAATTTTTCAATATTTTTTCCTTCTTTATTGGTGAATTCTTTCTCCTTTGTTGGTTCAGTTGGGTTTTCAATATTCTTACCATTGTTTACCTATTGTTCTGGTGGGTTCTTTCCTTGTCTGTCTCCATAAGGTTCATCGAGTTCCTTACCTGACCGTAAGGTGATGGCCTTAAGGTGTTCTTTTGGATTTTTCTCTATATTGCTTGGTAAAGGACCTGAATCTTTTCTGACACAAGAGATTCCAATTGGCTCAATTGAATGTCTAAAATTTTAAGGGCTGAGTTCTGACTCTCCATCTTTTCATCAGTGACCTTAATGTACTTGTACAAAAGGTCATCAAGACTAGGACGGGCTTGTTGAGGCTTTTGCTGATAGGGAGTTGCTTGCTGATAAGGTCTGAAGTTTGACTGACCATGGTTTGGATTATGGTATCCGAGTGGACCCTGTATTTGTTGCTTCTGGAAGCTTTGAGAGTTCTCAGCACCATTTGGATTGCTCCATTGAAAACCTGGATGTTTCTTTGCCATTGGACTTCCAAAAGGATATTGCTTATAACCGATGACATTGACATGTTCACCATTGTGATTGGTTGCTTGAAATTCATGGTTATGATGATTTTCTTAGATAGGCTTGGTTGTTGTGTATTCACCTGAAAAATTTCAAACTTTTGTGCCAAAGAAACAATTTGCTGCGTTAGTGTACTTAAAGCATCAACCTGATTTACGGTAGCAGCCTTCTTGATGATTACACGCTCAGATGGCCGCATTTTCAGAAATCTCGTTCAACAATTACAATGCTTCCTCTGTGGGTTTTCCCACTATCGAACCTCCTACAACTGCATCAATCACATTTCTAGAAGAGGGTTTTAACCCGTGATAAAAAATATACAATTGCATATGTTCAGGAATGCAATTGTGTGGGCATTTTATTAACATTGCTTTTAATCTTTCCCAAGCTTGATAAACTGACTCAGTGTCAGTCTGCAAGAAATTAGAGATGTCTTGTCTTAACTTTGTGGTTTTAGCAGGGGAAAAATATTTGTTTAAAAATTTCTGAGTCATTTGATCCAATGTGGTGACGGAACCTTGTGGCAAACTTCGCAACCATGTCTTGGCATCTCCTTTTAAATAGAAAGGAAATAGCCTTAACTTGATAGCTTCAGGAGGCACTCCATTATATTTAGCAGTTTCAACAAGTTCCAGAAAATCAATTAAATGGCTATGTGGATCTTCACTTGAATCTCCAGTAAAGATGCAAGATTGTTGGATCGTTTGGATCAGGCCGGTCCTGATTTCAAAGCTGTTGGCTGCCACTGGGGGCTTCCTGACACTAGATTCACAGTTAAAGTGGTCTGGTCTAGCATAATCCCTTAGGATTCTATTTGCTGGCCTTGGCGCCACTTCATCAAACTGATCCTTTATTTGGACTGGTGCTCGTACTCCACGTGGGTTGATATTTTCTACTTCCCGATTCTCCATTCCTTTAGAATTTATTGTTTGAGAAGACGTTTTTCCTTTCCTGCGTGATCGGAGAGATCTTTCAATTTCAGGATCGTAATTGACTAACTCTTTTGTAGAAGAGCGGGTCATAAACTACTCAAAATTCTAAAAATAAATTGAACTTAACACCTAAAGTGGTAGTAGTAGTACTTAAAAGAAATTAATTAAAAGAAATTCATGAATAACAAGGACAACAAAAACTACAAAGATAACAAAAATAATAAGAGATTAAATAAAACTAGTAGTACGATAATATTATTATTATTATTAGTAGCAGTAGTAGTTGTAGCATATGATAATAGTAATTATATTAGTACTAATTAGCAGTAGATGTAATAAATAATATGGTAAACGAAAGTAGTAAAAAATTATGCATTCCAATATTCTTACATTCATTCCAGTATTCCAGTATATGACATCTACACTTACTTCCTCCCCTATTACATTCCAGTATTCTTTAAAAAATTATGCATTGAATCCATCCACTCATGGAGCCTTATCATTTGGTATCTCTCTCAATGCTTGAAAAATATCGAACCTTGTGATAGGTTGAATCAACAGCATTTGTTGATCCCTCTGCAAGCAAGGGCCATCATTGGCAATGTGAGTGTTTAAACAGGGTAGTTCTTGTGCTCTGCTTCCCATCAGCTTTTGAAAAAATGCTATGAATTCCTGTTGCACCTGCTTGGGATATGTTAGTTTTACTCCATGCTCATTGCATATAGTTGCAATGTTGTTCCTTGAATGCCTAGCTTTGAGTTGCGCATAGAAGAACTTAGAGTTTGAGTCCCCACGTGTGATCCAAATAGCTTTGGGCTTTTGTCCAAGGACTCTCTTCTGAATTGTGCCCAATTCCAGCATTAACTCTTTCTCTTCCACAATCAATTGAGCATTGTAAAGGTCTGCATCCAGTTCTTCATGAGTATGTTTAAGCTTTGTTTGCAGATCCCTAATTTTTTTATCCAACTTATTCATCTCTTGGTTCATCTACTTCATGGAAAGTTATATTTGTTTTAACTTCTTACATACTCCATACATAGCATACCCAGGTAAATTGGATTCCCATATAGACTGCACCACTTCTTTGAATGAATGTTGATGCAATAGAACATTGAGGAGTCTGAATGGCTTTGGGAGTTTTTGTCTGGCAGTATTAGTAGTAAGTAGTATAGGAGCGTGGTCTGAACAACCAGGGTTTAAATAGTGAGCTTCTATACTAATGCCCAGTCTATCAAGATATAGACCCTGTCTCTCGTATCCCTCTTGTTACACCAAGAGTACTGGCATCTTTTTCTACTGATCTGACCAAGCCCAACCTCATCCACACAGTCTTGAAAATCTTGTGTTTCAATCTGTTGAACTGGTGCTCTATTTATTCTGTCATTAACAAATAATATGGTGTTAAAATCCCCAAGAATAATCCAAGGGTCTACCATCATAATGTTGATTGATCTCACTTGTCTTCAGATGTCTTTCCTTCTATCTATGGTGTTGTATCCATATACGAAAGTTGCATAGCATGTAAATTGAGATCCCTTATCTTTTACCTTACAGTAAACAATCAGAGGCTTTGAAAACTGGATATCAACTTCCACCTGTTGCGGTTTATAGCAGACCCATGTTCTTCCATTTGGGCAGCCCACATAATCACAGTAAACTTTCCACTCCGCCCCTAACTTCCTTTGAATCATCCCTGCTCTTCTAGCCTTAACTTTTGTCTCAAGGCAACCAAAAAGAGCCACTTTATTCGTAAGCCGAAAGGGTTTGAATTCCTTCTGCTTGTAGGGCTTATTCAGCCCCCTAATGTTTTAGATCATGGAGGCTGCTTGGTTGGACTAGTGCCCCTTACCACTTTGTTAGTGATAACCTCTGGTTGTATTCTCAAAGCACTGAATTGATTCTTTCTGACGAGACCAATGTGTATAGGATTTTATTTTTCTGCTCGTACTCAGTCAAATTCTAGTATAGTTTATGACATCGTCCCACAAAGATTGGTAAATATAGGCTACAGACTTTTAATATTTTTATTACTATTTGAGAGAACCAAATTGATGAAAGGTGAGATTTAAAACTTGTTAATTAATTAAAGCAAAATAAATAATTTTTGAAAGATTTATAATTTAAAAAGAGTTGATCACTTGATAATATTATTACAATAAAATCTCAATTTCTACATATATTTCTCTAAAGAATAATTGCTTATTGCTAACACAAATATATTTGCTTACTAAGAAATAGTCAATTAATAGCACTCCGTGAGGTTATGTAATTAATTGAGTTAAAACTAGTGACGATCAAACCGAAATATTTTCTTGCTTGAATTGTGCTAAAAGGTAGTAAAAACTTCGTGAGAATATTTTTACTAAAGATCAGTAATCTTGCATATAACAACTCCTCTGTAAGAATTAAAAATGAGACAAACAAGATTACAGATTCGAAATAAGAGTTTTAAAAAAAATTATTCTCACTCTACGATTTTATTCATTGGTTATTATATATTAATTTTGCTCCGTGAGAATTACAAAATTAATATAAGAATAACTTAAATAAAATATATAGAATTAATAATATTGATTAATTAGAAACCATTATTTCAGCAGAATATGAATTATAAAAAGAAAATTTCAAGCCAAGAATGTGTTAAAACTGAAATAATATTATAAAATATTTATCAAGCTTCATCAACTATCCCAACAAACGAGATTACTCCATAATGGAGTATATAAATCTCACAACAAAAAGGAATTCTAGAATTTTGCCAATACTCTTAGAAAATCCAAAAACTAACAAGACGAAAATAAAATAGTTAAAGAAAGAAGTTAAAACCAAAGTTTTTACAAAAGTAGTTCTCCTCTTCTCTCCTTCTCCCCCCCGCTTCTTTCTCTTGTAAGTTTGCATTCAATTTATAGGAGAGTCCGTAAATATTAAATGATTAGACGCGTCTGAATATGAGAGTTTGGATGCGTCTGAGGATAGGTGCTTGGATGCTTCTGATGATAGGAGTTTGGATGTGTCCAACCTTCAATTATATGCTTCCGTTTTCCATTCCAATTCTTGTGCTTGCCATAGCTGACTTTCATCGAGCTTTCTGTCTTTTCCTTCTGTTATTTAAAATCTTTTTTTTTTCTGCAAAAAATAGTTAGAAAAAGGCAAGATTCGAAATATAATTTAAGTATATTATTTAAAATAGGATATTTAAAGTATATAATAAGTAAATATTTTATGTTCATCACTTTCTGAGCACGACTTCCAGTTCATCAATTCCCTTGTGCTTATCAGTAGTTATTGGCATTGCTTTCTTTCTCCTGTCAATTTGTTTACTCTGCTGTTGCCCATCCCCTTTAGCTTCTTGTTCATTCTTAGAATGTTCCTCGTTAGTATCCTGCTCAGTTACTTGAGCATGAGTCTAATTGTCCCCTGTCTTATTAGGCACATCCTTATCTTTCCATTCCAACTTTTTGTTTTTTTTCTGTTATTTGTTGGGGCTGTTTAGGTTTTGTTGGTCCCTGCTTGCATTTCCATGTGATATGCCCTACTTTCAAGCTATCTTGACAGTACTTGGGCTTCCGTTCATACTCAACAGATTGTGAGTAATACATTCCATTAGGTAGTTCAAGGGAGAGTGAATCAGGCAAAGACTGGGATATGTCCATCTTGATCAATATCCTATAATAAGCAATNATATATATATATATATATATATATATATATATATATATATATATATATATATATATATATCTTCTCTTATATTACAAAAATAAAGTTAGTAGACAAAAATATTAAACAAAGTAATATGCTAATAAAAATTTCTATTAACAATGTAAAAATACTAAACATTGAATAATAAAATAAAGAAAAATATAGAACAAAAAATTTATTCAATGACTATATAAGTCTCTTAAATTTAATAGCGATTTTGTTATTGGGTATATCACATTGACAAATAAGATGACAACTGAAATCTATTAAAGCAATACGATCTAATTTGTTGAAACAATCACAATCACAATTTAAGTTAATTAATATTTTTAATATTGACAGCGCATTGCGCGGGTACAACTACTAATTTATATAATCGAGGGGCATTGGGGAGGTGATGTGGCATGCTCTAATCATAGAATTCTCAGTTACTTTTTTTCCCAATTTTTTGCTATTTTCCCCTTTATTTTGATTTATGTGATATTTGTAGAAGCCCAAAAGACACCACGTAAACGTTTGATCCAGCCCAAAAGACAAATAAAGAGGATTGTGACCCAGGGGTTATGAGAGTTGTGAATTAGTCTCCAAGAAAGGTTTGCCAGATTTACAAGATTTTTATCTCTGGAAGCATGAATGCCAAGGCCTCCATATCTTTTCTCACTAGTAATGGTATTCCAATTTATGAGATGATTTTTATTCTTTTTGTATTGGTTGATCCCCAGATAAAGTTTCTTTGGATCTTATCTATATGTTTGAGACTTTTAACGGGTAGAAAGTTATATAGCATAATATGATTGGGCATATTGTTTAAGGCGGAATTTGCTAGTGTAGTTCTGCCCGCTATACTGAGGAAATTTAATTTTCACGAGGCTAACCTCATAATCATGTTATCTACAATAAATTGATAATCAAACGATTCAGGTTTTGTATTGGTGATTGGGGATCCCAAATGTTTATCAAAAACTTTGTTGATTTTAATGCCAAAGAATTTGGCTAGAGACTTGGAAGTTGCTATGGGACAATTTTTGGAAACAATAATTTTTGATTTAGTGTTGTTAATTTTCTGCCCCGATAGAGAGCATGAATTATTAAGGCAGGAAAAAAATGGTAGATGGGGAGTTTCTATCAATATTACATTTTAAAGTAAGGTCGTCCGCATAGAATAAATAGAATAGTAAGTATATTTTTTCCATCCTAATTGGTTATAACGGCCTGACCGATCATTTTGAGCTCTAGTGCGTCGTTCGACGTTTTGAGGCCGTGAGCAACTTCACTTCAGGTATTATGACTTGTACGCATGATCGGAATTGAAATTTGGAAAGTTCGGAGTGAATTTGGAAAGAAAATTCTCATTTCGGAAGCTTTAAGTTGGAAGAAACTGACTAAGGGTTGATTTTGAGCAAACGACCTCAGAATAGAATTTTAAAGATTCCAATAGTTTCGTATGGTGATTTCGGACTTAGGAGCATGTTCATATTTGGATGTCACGACCCAAAATACTAACTCAGGTCGTGATGGCGCCCAACACCGGGGTTAGGCAATCCCACACTCAGATTAATAAGAATTTTTCCCATATTTGAGTAAACATCCCAACACGTGCCAAGTTTTAAAGTTCAAAACATTAATTGAAAAAGATAGTAAGTCATTTTTACCCAAAAGCAGTCGTAAATAGGAGTGAGCCAATATATATATGTACAAACCCGCAAACCAAAATAACCACTACGTGTGTGCCAGGAACTAGTGTCATAAGTCCTACGGGCCTACTAACAGAATATACAAAAGATATAATATACAGTCCCACTGTCTAAAAGAAATAGACGGGAAAATAAGCAACAGAAAACTCCATGGTGCTGCCGAGGATCGTCAGGAGAAGCAGCTCACCGTGAAGTCAGGTCCAACTACGATCAGAATCGAGCTCCGGTCTGATAACCAAATGCACCAGCCTCAGAACCTATACAATTAAGTACAAAAGCATAGCATGAGTACATAAACAAATATGTACCCAGTGAGTATCCCGCCTAACCTCGAAGAGGTAGTGACGAGAGGTCGACTTGACACTCACTAAGGTCTAACAGAATAATTAATAAGATATAATATCAGTAACATACATACAAGGATGATAAAAGTAGTAACATTAAAAATGACAGTAATTCAAAAAAATACTGGAAGTAAATGTACAATTTCTACTTCATTATTCTTTTCTTTCTTTTAAAAATATATCCGACCACTCAAAATCCATAAAAAGGAATCATCAACAATTTAACATGCGCATACAAGATAAGGACAACCGGCCTGAGCCATCATAATGATCATATTTGTGCACTGCCGAAGGTCGAACGTGCCGAACCATAATATATATCTTTCAATCTCGCCGTGGCGTACGGCCCGCTCCCGTGAGAGTGGGGGAAATAACATTCCGCTCGCGGAATGTAAATTGCGAAGCGGTCACATGCACACACAATCCACACAATTATTCTAGTAATTTTCATGAACAATTACTTAAAATTACTTAAATTCCATGATTTCAGGGAAACAAGCCGCATGTAATATTAATTCACTAAGCATATAGTTCATTTCAAGGAAAACATAAGGCATGGTGTAGGCCTAACTACCCGGACATAACAATAATAGTCGCAACGTACGGACTCTCATCACTTTGCGCGTACGTATCCCCCACAAACATTAGCACGTAGTCATTTAAAGCACCTAGGGGGATAGTTCCCTCTTACAAGGTTAGTGATGTGTGGCTAGAATTCATGGTTTAACACGTTATATGCTTTACATTTTATGTGCGTTAATGATAAAAATACACTTTTATGTGCATAATGGAGTCTATTTCATGTGTAGGTGCATTGGAGATGGAAACCGAGCTAAATGGATGCATGCACGTCGAAAATACGCTCAAGAGTCGAAAAGGAGTGACCCGGACTATAGCCGGGCATTTTGGCCTTAAAGTCAGGCCAACCCGGGCGTTAGTGGGGCGTTAGACCCCTAAAGCCAGGTCTTCCCTGGCGATAAGGGGGCGTTTGGGGCTTAACGCCTGGGTCCCTGTCCGGTCAATTCCGAGTTTTAAAGGTTTTAAGTGTTTTCCAGTTGGAATAGAAGTCTCCGACACGACTAGGGTTTATCCCAAACATATAAATAGACCCAAAAATACAACTTGAAAGAGAGGAAGCCATTGAAGTGAAGAAAAACATTGATTTTTATAGCTCTTATTT
>ML382466.1:0-36053 GCA_005239525.1 Nicotiana knightiana | reverse complement strand
CTACCCGATTACTATGTTAAAGTTGTTTACCTAAAAGCGCTCTAATTCAATTCTAAGTCGTACACTATGCGTGCACTACTCGTCCCATGCCTATGGTCCAGGAGGCATTGGACCTCTATTTAGGTGGTTCTATACTTTACTTAGGCTGCTCAAAATGTTAAAAAAGCTAGGGGACATACAAAACACATAAGACTTCATGTAAAGGCAGCTAAGGGCTCATGTTAGCCTCCACACTTAGATAACAAATGCACGTAAATGGATTTTTTCATTAGGCGTTAGGCGGTAGATAATTTAGAACTGAGGTAGATTGAAGTCATTAAGCCCTATAGACATGGTCTCTAAACAGCTGCTCAGTTTAAGAATAGTCGATACTGTTATGCTGTTGTTGAGGTTACCAATTATAAATTATTAAAACCTATGGACATAATATCTAAGTGATATATACAATAAGGGGGAGTGAAAGCCATTTGAAATTCTCAGAATAATTCGTGTTTACTCCTATGGGCATGCTTTCTAAGCGAATGACAGTATTTTAGCTAAGTTATAATAATTGGCAGTTAAAACTCATTTTTATAACATTTCGTTCCTATAAACATATTTTCTAGGTGAGCGACAGTAGCTGGTGAATCAGTTAAGAACCTATGGGCTTGATATCTAGATGAAGACCACGAGAACATAAGCTAGTATGATCCTATATGCATGTTTTCTAATGCAACAACTATGCCAATTGAAGGGGCAGTTAAGCAAATTGAAAGGCAGTCATTAGCATTTGTTTCCTATATGCATGATATCTAATGAACATGTTGCAGTAAACACGGAAATACATGGAGTATTTAAGCTTTAATAGTAGACAAGTTGTGTGAGTTTATGATTTTCCTAATGGCATGATTTCTACCAGTGTACATTGAATAGCATATATGGCAGGTTGGATCAAAATAACAAGTAGATGATACAAACCGTATAGGCATGTTTTCTACCCTTTCATGCAGACATTAAAGTATACCCTTTTCCCCAAATTTCACTAACACCCCAATTGTTTATTACAAAGTTATTACAGACCAAATGAGAATATAAATATAAAGAAAATTACATAACAATCTATAGTGGGCCTACAACAGGACCAAAAGATACCCAGTATCGCCTGGGCCTTCAACAGACTCCTCTTCGCAAATAGCACACCTAGATCCAAATGGGACTGTGCCCACTAGCACAAGCCCAAAAGTCATAGAGGAACTTAGACCAAATCCAAACAATCACAAATTTACTATATGACTTAAACAAACCATCTTTCATGTTAGAAATAGCCCAAGTCTTAGTAGTAAAGAGAGTGGCAAAAGAACCTCAAATCCCAGTGTGTCAGAGTTCACAAGGGTCTCAATGGACCCCGAGCACTACTCACACTAGGGAGGTTAATAAAGAGAGTTTTGGTGGCCTTGGATTTCAGCCGACCAAAGGTGATAGATTTAGAATAATGCAGGTAACAAATAAGAGTGACATAATTTGGAGAGATGCAATTGTATTTTAGAAAGCAGACATAGCAAAATTGCCTAAAACACAGAACATGCTAGTTAAGCGGGTCAACAAGACTTGCAGGAAGGCTGCTATTACAGGTTTAACACTTAGCAAGAAGTAACATATTGGCAGAAAACACATTTAGAGAGTTTGAGGAGAATCAAGTTTTTCCGAGATTACAAAATTAGCATACAAAGGTGCATAATACAAAACGAGTCTAAGTAAAGCACTAACTTAACATGTTTAGAGTCTAAAGGTCCAAATCATGTTGAATATCCATCACTAACACCATGAAGTAGTCATGCCAATTTATCACTAAGATAAACAGTTTCAAACATTGTAAGCAAACACATATTAAGATAGCCACTCTAAAGGTCCCAAATAATTACTAAGAATATAAAATCAAGCAAAACAAAGACATGTTGAGTGACACAAGCAGGGGAGAAAGTTATAGTTAATAGTGAAGGTTTTGATACATATTGGAAAACATTACAGAGGGAATTCATAACAGAGTAGGAAAGTAAGCTCATGTCAAACAGTAAATGCGAACATTCAGTTGCAAAAATATTAGGCTAAATGAACCTAAGAGGGTCTAAATTATTCAAGTGAAGCATATTCAAATAACATATTTCGAAACTGGAAATTTTAGGTAAAAATCAAATTCTAAAGAGGTTCAGATCATAAGGCAAGTTCAATGCCAGCAAAGTTACACACGAAAGTAGCCAGAAACATGTTAAGCCATGAATTTCAGAAGTAAGAATATGCAAATCATAGACACATAAGAACGAAATTGTAAAGACAAATGACTTACCAAATAAGTGGATAATAAGAAAGAAAAAAATTCCACAGTATTTGAATATCAACAAAGATCAAGAACCCAGAATCTTAATGTGTCAAAGTTTCCAAGGGCTTCAAATGAATCCCAGGTAGTGTTCGCACCAAGAAAAGTTGAAAATCGAATTCCGGTGGCCTTGGCTTTCAACCGGCGAAGAACCAGAGTATAGAACAAGAGAATAAGAGAACAATAGAGTAATAGCTTTTGATTTTTAGTGAATCTGGGTGATTAAAAGTCTGTCCCAAAGGGGAATGAGGGAGGGATTTATATAGTAGCCAAAATCAACATCCAAACAAGGAAACATAATTAATCTAACATAAATAAGGAAATAGAATCATGCAATATTGCCCAGAATCAATTTAAGAGAGAATCAAGAAAACCCTAGTTCAAAAGAAAAACACAGATGGTCGAAAATCTCACTGAATCGGACCATATAGCTTGATAACGAGTGTATATCGATGAAATATCGTCTAAATCTCAAAGGTTGAAGGTGGTGGAATCCGATTTGAGGAGTGGTACTTGCCAAAATTAGGGCAAGTATTATGTAATACCATAGTCTTGCAAATAGTACTGAGGTAACACATAAAAGGTAAGAAAATCATGGAAGGAATCCATGATTGAGACGAATTCGAAGAAGATTGAGAGGGCGGCTAGGGTTTCGGTGGGAGAAAGGGGTGTTTGAAGGCAACTGATGAAGAGAAATGGGGATTAGGGTTTGGGTGAGGGGATATAAGGAGAGTGGGGAGGACTGTTGTGAGTCGTTGATCATTTTTATCAACGACTAGGATTTAAGAAGAGCTGAGTCGAGTTTTTGGAATGGGTTGGGGATAAGAGGGGCATTTGGAATGGGCTTAGGGATTAGGCCAGGGATTTGGGACTTGTCTGGTCCGAAATTAATCCCAATTTTAGGCCAGATTTTAAAATAGGATATTAAGAAGAAAAATAATTTAATAAAATAATTAAATCAATTATAAAAAATGCTATTTATGGAAATTAATATTTTAAAACAATAATAAAATATTATAATAATGTAAGATATTATTTTAACCTTGAATAAAATGACAAATGCAATAAAGTTGCAAAATGTAGGCTATTATTGCAAGTTTATGCAAATGGCCTAATTGTATATCCAACTATTTATAAATAGAGAAGTAACTTAAAAGTCAATCACAGGGTTTAAATTCATAATAGAAGTACAATTTATGCACCCAAGGCAAGATTTAAAAAATTAAATTCTATAATTAGCGTGTGTTGTAACTTTTATAGATTTGAGGATTGTTACAATCTTCGCTTCTTAAAAACATTCGTCCTCGAATGTTGCTAGGGCATTATTATTAAGCTAACTATCATTCCTTAAGTCCTTTAACTTTTTAAGCTTTCTTAGCACTACCCACTTTTCCAAAGGCCTCAAATTAAGGCTAACTCCCTAAATTTTCAAAAATTTCGGCAGAGTCTCCTCTGTAAATTGGACTATCCAAAAAAAAAAAATACCCATGTCACCAATACCACAAATACATCACCAACAATCAAATATACCATAACAGGTCATTCATAGGCACCATACACAACACAGAATCTAATTACTCACACTTCGGCAAGGAGGTACCACAATAACTAATAAAAATCTAAATCAGCACAATTTAGCAAAAGTAAATCACTTTCATGAAATAAATGTACTCTGGCATTGAACTAAGGTATTTAATAACTAAATATACTCTAACAGAAACTAAATTACTTCAACCACAAAGTGTAATTTAGCATGGACATAAACACATGCTAACTTGTACTTAATAAATGAAATATAAATGTCAAGCCAAACATAAGTTCACATACCTTGTTCCTCAATAAAATAAGGATACTTCTTCCTCATATCTTCATCGGCCTTCCACATAGCCTATTTTGAATCATGATTACTCCACACAACTTTTACCGATGCTATATCTTCTGTTCTCAACTTTCTTACTTGCCTATCGAGAATTTCTATAGGTACCTCTTCACAAGTCAAGCCTTCTTTAATTTCTATGGTGTCGGCAGGTATTATATGCTCACTTTTCCCTTCTTTTCTATAAACTCATAAGGTACAATAAATCTAGGAATAAGTTTCCTTTTCTTACCAAACCTCATAACTCCTTTCATTGGTGAAACTTTAAAAAACACCTTGTCACCAACCATGAACTCTAGGTCACGATGCCTCTTGTCAGAAAAGGACTTTTGACGATTCTGAGTCACTTTCAGTCTTTCTCTAATTAGTTGAACTTTCTCTAAGGTCTCAAAAACAAACTTTGGACCGATTGACGGAACTTCTGCTAGTTCAAACCAACCCACTAAAGACCTATTATCTTCGCCCATACAATGCTTCATAAGGAGCCATATCAATGCTTGCCTGATAGTTGTTATTGTAAGCAAATTCTATAAGTGGAAATTGATCATCCCAATTACTTCCAAAATCTATAACTCATGCACGCTACATATCTTCGAGGGTCTGAATGGTCCTTTCTGCCTGGCCATCGATCTGTGGATGGAAAATTGTGCTCAAATTGACCTTGGGGTACCTAATGTTTTCTGAAATGCTTGCCAAAAATGCCCAATGAATTGAGGGCCTCTATCAAATATGATTGAAACTGGAGTACCATGCAATCAGATTATTTATTTGATGTACAACTGCGCCTACTGCTCTGCGTAATCTGTCTTCTTTACTGGTAGGAAATGCATGGACTTTGTCACTCGGTCTATAATAACCCAAATTGAATCATGCTTATGGTATGAGCGAGGCAGACCTACTACGAAATCCATATTAATCATCTCCCATTTCCACTGTGGTATCTCTATATATTGAGCTAGACCACCAGGCCTCTGATGCTTGACTTTGACTTGCTGGAAATTCAAACATTTGGCCACATAATCTGCTATTGCTTATTCATTCCTTTCCACCAATATAGCTCTTTCAAGTCCAGATACATTTTGGTAGCATCTGGGTGGATAAAGTACCTCGAGCTGTGAGCTTCTTCCATTATGGCCTTCCTAAGACCGTCTACATCATGCACATAATAAGTAAGATGTTTAATTTTCAAATAGCATGAGGAAAGTACGTCTCTATGCCTACATGTCAAGATACAGGTAAAAACATAAATGTCCCCAAAATTGGGTAGCAGAAGAAAATGCATCTTTATGCATGTATCTCAAGTACGCATGTCAAATGCAATGCATCTCGATGATGAGCTCATGTACTCACACTCTCAGAGTACTCAATCTCACTGTCTCGTATCCTCTCTCACTATGCTTAATGCTCAACACACTCAATCACTTAGCACTGTACAATACCAGCTACGACGTGCATCCGGATCCACATATATATAGTCTACTGCGCTCACTGGGGGTGTGCAGACTCTGGAGGGGCTCCTTCAGCCCAAGCGTTACACCACTGCGACGTGCAGCCCAATCCCATAAAATGTAATCAATATATAGTTGCGACATGCAGCCAGATCCCATAAAATGTGATATATATATATATATATATATATATATATATATATATATATATATATATATATATATATATATATATATATATATATATATATATATATATCGATGTGGCGTGTAACCCGATCCCCTAAAATGTAATCCATATAACATGTTGCGGCGTGCAGCCCGATCCTAAAATATAACTCTCATTGACCCTCGGCCTCACTCAGTCATTAATCTATCCAGTCTCCCTCACGGGCTCACAATATCATGAAACTAGCCCGACAATAATGATATGATGTATCGATAAATAATAGCTGAGACTAAGATATGGCATGAATGCATGGATATGACTGAGTATGAAATATCAACAAAATTAGTGAGATGACAGTAAGAAATGACCACAATAGGTCCAAACAGCATCGGCATGATGCCTAAGCATGATATCTAGCATGAGTGACAGCTTAACTACTTTATCACATAGAGGAAACACGAATATCAACAAAGTAGAACCACTATACAGTGCTATAGAAGCAACATAGTCCCAATTCACATGGTGCACGCCCACACGCCCGTCACCTAGCATGTAGGCCACCTCAATACAAATCACATAACACATATTACAGGGTTTTATACTCTCTGAACTAAGATTATAAGAGTTACTTACCTCGAACAAGCTAATACCAATGTCGAGCAAGCCATGCGATGCTCCAAAGATGCCATCATGCGCGTAGCGACCACCGAACGGTTCAAAACTAGCTAAAAGCAACTTACATACATCAAATAAATCCCAAAGAACAATTCCAAATGATTAAGATCGAATCCTTAATCAAAACTCAAAATCGGCAGTGTAACGAACTGGTCGGTCATTTTAAGAATTAGCGCCTCGATCCCCTATTTACCGTGTCTCCCATGTTTATTTATGTTATTTGAACTTTTCGGAGCATTGAGTGCNCATTCCTTAAGTCCTTTAACTTTTTAAGCTTTCTTAGCACTACCCACTTTTCCAAAGGCCTCAAATTAAGGCTAACTCCCTAAATTTTCAAAAATTTCGGCAGAGTCTCCTCTGTAAATTGGACTATCCAAAAAAAAAAAATACCCATGTCACCAATACCACAAATACATCACCAACAATCAAATATACCATAACAGGTCATTCATAGGCACCATACACAACACAGAATCTAATTACTCACACTTCGGCAAGGAGGTACCACAATAACTAATAAAAATCTAAATCAGCACAATTTAGCAAAAGTAAATCACTTTCATGAAATAAATGTACTCTGGCATTGAACTAAGGTATTTAATAACTAAATATACTCTAACAGAAACTAAATTACTTCAACCACAAAGTGTAATTTAGCATGGACATAAACACATGCTAACTTGTACTTAATAAATGAAATATAAATGTCAAGCCAAACATAAGTTCACATACCTTGTTCCTCAATAAAATAAGGATACTTCTTCCTCATATCTTCATCGGCCTTCCACATAGCCTATTTTGAATCATGATTACTCCACACAACTTTTACCGATGCTATATCTTCTGTTCTCAACTTTCTTACTTGCCTATCGAGAATTTCTATAGGTACCTCTTCACAAGTCAAGCCTTCTTTAATTTCTATGGTGTCGGCAGGTATTATATGCTCACTTTTCCCTTCTTTTCTATAAACTCATAAGGTACAATAAATCTAGGAATAAGTTTCCTTTTCTTACCAAACCTCATAACTCCTTTCATTGGTGAAACTTTAAAAAACACCTTGTCACCAACCATGAACTCTAGGTCACGATGCCTCTTGTCAGAAAAGGACTTTTGACGATTCTGAGTCACTTTCAGTCTTTCTCTAATTAGTTGAACTTTCTCTAAGGTCTCAAAAACAAACTTTGGACCGATTGACGGAACTTCTGCTAGTTCAAACCAACCCACTAAAGACCTATTATCTTCGCCCATACAATGCTTCATAAGGAGCCATATCAATGCTTGCCTGATAGTTGTTATTGTAAGCAAATTCTATAAGTGGAAATTGATCATCCCAATTACTTCCAAAATCTATAACTCATGCACGCTACATATCTTCGAGGGTCTGAATGGTCCTTTCTGCCTGGCCATCGATCTGTGGATGGAAAATTGTGCTCAAATTGACCTTGGGGTACCTAATGTTTTCTGAAATGCTTGCCAAAAATGCCCAATGAATTGAGGGCCTCTATCAAATATGATTGAAACTGGAGTACCATGCAATCAGATTATTTATTTGATGTACAACTGCGCCTACTGCTCTGCGTAATCTGTCTTCTTTACTGGTAGGAAATGCATGGACTTTGTCACTCGGTCTATAATAACCCAAATTGAATCATGCTTATGGTATGAGCGAGGCAGACCTACTACGAAATCCATATTAATCATCTCCCATTTCCACTGTGGTATCTCTATATATTGAGCTAGACCACCAGGCCTCTGATGCTTGACTTTGACTTGCTGGAAATTCAAACATTTGGCCACATAATCTGCTATTGCTTATTCATTCCTTTCCACCAATATAGCTCTTTCAAGTCCAGATACATTTTGGTAGCATCTGGGTGGATAAAGTACCTCGAGCTGTGAGCTTCTTCCATTATGGCCTTCCTAAGACCGTCTACATCATGCACATAATAAGTAAGATGTTTAATTTTCAAATAGCATGAGGAAAGTACGTCTCTATGCCTACATGTCAAGATACAGGTAAAAACATAAATGTCCCCAAAATTGGGTAGCAGAAGAAAATGCATCTTTATGCATGTATCTCAAGTACGCATGTCAAATGCAATGCATCTCGATGATGAGCTCATGTACTCACACTCTCAGAGTACTCAATCTCACTGTCTCGTATCCTCTCTCACTATGCTTAATGCTCAACACACTCAATCACTTAGCACTGTACAATACCAGCTACGACGTGCATCCGGATCCACATATATATAGTCTACTGCGCTCACTGGGGGTGTGCAGACTCTGGAGGGGCTCCTTCAGCCCAAGCGTTACACCACTGCGACGTGCAGCCCAATCCCATAAAATGTAATCAATATATAGTTGCGACATGCAGCCAGATCCCATAAAATGTGATATATATATATATATTCGGAGCATTGAGTGATGAAATCCGGGGTGATTTTGGACACATAGTCCATAAATGTGGAATTTAGCTTTAGAAATCTGGCCGTAGCTAGATCAGTGTAAAGATGGATCTGGAATGTAATTTTGTCAACAACGTTAGATCCGTTGGGTGATTTAGGGGTTAGGAGTGTGTTCGGAATGTGTTTTCGAGGGCGGTTGTGGATTTAGGCTTGAATTGGCGAAAGTTGGAATTTGGACGATTTCGGCTGATAGGTAAAATTTTGTTATCGGACTCGGAATGGAATTCTGAAAGCAACAACAGGTCCGTAATGTCATTTATGACCTATGTGCAAAATTTGAGGTCATTCGGATGAGTTTAGACGTGTTTCGGCATCCGATGTGAATTCTAGAAATTTCCTAAGTTCTTAGGCTTGAATCTATGCATAATTGATGATTTTGATGTTATGAGATGTGTTTTTAAGGCTCGACCAAGTTTGAACAAGGTATTAGGGTCCGTTGGTAGGTTTGGTTGAGGTCCCGGGGGCCTCGCGGTTTTTTCGGATGCCCAACGGGTGAGTTTTGTGAATTTGAGAGCAGTTGAACCATTCTGGTTCTGGTGTCTTGCACCTGTGATGATATTTCCTCAGGTGCGGACACGCAGGTGCGACCCCAGGTCCTTAAAGGAATTTCCGCACCTGCGATGGTATTTTCTGCAGGTGCGGGCACGCAGGTGCAAAAGGGGTGCCGCAAGTGCGACCCAAGGCCATTTAATGAACTTCGGCACCTGCGATTGGGTTTCCGCAGGTGCGATCCCAGTGTTGTAGGTGCGAAATGTCTGGGCAGTTTATACCAAAAATCTGAGGGTTTGAATTTCATAATTCCAAAATCATTTGTGAGTTCGGAACTTGGCGATTTTCAATGGGATTTGAAGAGGAGGATCATATGTAACGTTTTGTAACCTTAATCCCTTTAAATATCATTAATATCTATCATTTTCCTCAATCTAAACCATAGAAATGGGATGAAATCTTCCCAAGTAGAAATCTGAGGATTTAGGGAGGTTTAGACGTCGGATTTTGTTGATTCTTGTTCGAGTGGGTTCATGAGCGAATGGGTGTTCGGGAAATATAAATTTTACCCGATTCCGAGATGTGGGCCCGGGGGACTTTTTTGGCGAATTTCCTAATTTCGCGTATTAGNTGAGGATTTAGGGAGATTTAGACGTCGGATTTTGTTGATTCTTGTTCGAGTGGGTTCATGAGCGAATGGGTGTTCGGGAAATATAAATTTTACCCGATTCCGAGATGTGGGCCCGGGGGACTTTTTTGGCGAATTTCCTAATTTCGCGTATTAGCTTAGAGATAATTAGCTATTTTGTTCCCTTGAAGTGATATTTATACCATGCAATCGATTTGAATAGATTTGGGCCACCCGGAGTCAGATACTCGTGGCAAGAGCGTGGTATTGAGTTGATTAGCGCAGTCAAGGTAAGTGGCTTGCCTAATTCTGTGTGGGGGACTTCCCCTTAGGTATTTTTATACTGATTTTGTTATGTGGACGCCGTGTACGCGAGGTGACGAGTGCGTACACAGGTCATTGTTGCTAAAATCCTATTTTTACTCCCATGAAATCGCTCATTTTCATTCATACATTACTGCTTCCTATCTTAATTGAGTAGATAGCCTAAAAGTAAGCATGCCTACCTGTTCTGACTTGATTTCCTCTTATTTACTACTAGTCACATCAGGCTTAGGTAGTTTTACTATATTCTTACCTTTTGTTCTTCCTGGACTGTTTAGTTACGCCATGATTGACATACTTCTGCTTTGCATATTTAAATTGAGACTACGGACCGAGATCCGAGAGCTTTCCCCCTCTACTGCATTTCATATTTAAATTGGGACTACGGATCGAGATCCGGGAGCTTTCCTCGTGTACTGCATTGCACATTTACTGTTGAGATATATGATGTGCTGAGCCGAGGGCTCTCTTATGTTATTAATTTTTCCGTTTTTGTTAATCCTATTTATCATTGCTTATCTATTTTTCACTGTTTTAAAAATCTTATATTGACTTGTTTTACAAACTCAGTAGGGCCTCAACCTGACCTCGTCACTACTTGACTGGGGTTAGGCTTGGCACTTACGGAGTACCGAATGTGGAGTACTCACGCCCTATCCTCCACATGTTTTCTCCATGTGCAGATCCAGGTACCAACACCCAGTATCGTGGCTAGGAGTTGTTCTAGCAGCAACCAGAAGATCGCAAGGTAATTCTGCCGCGTCCGCAGAATCCCACGAGTCCCCTTCTACTCTAGTATAGGCATAGAAAACTTGTATATTTTTCCATTGTTTCATTGTATAGAGCTACATTTAGTACAGAGCTTGTGACTATGGTGACATTCCGAGTTTTGGGAAGTAAAAATGTATATGCTGAGCAGCTACGTTATATCTAATTGAGATCTTTTCTTTCTTTATTTTATTGATTCTGTCATTTCCGCAAATTTTAGGCTTACCTATTCATAGAGACTAGGTGCCGTCACGATACCTTTCGAAGGGTAAATTGGGTCATGACAAGTTGGTATCAGAGCGTCTAGGTCCATAGGAGTCACAAGTCATAAGCCGGTTTATTAGAGTCTCGCGGATCGGTGCGGAGACGTCCGTATCTATCTTCGGGAGGTTATGTAACTATTAAGAACAATCAAATTCTTTGGAATTCCTTATCGTGCTAGTTGTTGTCATCAAATTCTTCAACTCTATTCTATTCTTTCTTGCAGATGGTTCGTGCCCGTACCGGACGTACTGATGACCAGGCATCCGAGCCCCCAGTCAGAGCCACCAGAGGCAGGGGCCGGGGCAGGGGACGAGCACGTGGTGCCGCCCGAGCACCGGCTAGAGCAGAGGCAGAGGAGCCCCCATCAGCTACAGTTGAAGGGGCACAGGAGGTCCCTACTGTTACTCCAGACCTCCAGGAGACATTGGCCCAGTTCCTGAGTGCCTTCAGTACTCTGTCTCAGGCAGGTCTACTCCCGCCAGCTCCAGCCACATCTTAGGCCGGAGGTGGGACACAGACTCCCAGAGTATATCCCTATTCCCCCAGCAGCTCCAGCTCTAGCTCAGCATGAGACTAGGATAGCTGTTACTGAGGCAGAGCAGCTCCGACTTGAGAGGTACAAGAAGTACCACCCACCTGAGTTCAGCGGACTAGCTTCGGATGACGCCCTAGGTTTTCTTGAGGGGTGTCATCACATTCTCCGCACTATGGGTATTTTGGAGACGAGTGGAGTTTCTTTCACTAATTTCCAGCTGAGGGGAGCAACTTATCAGTGGTGGCGTGCTTTTGAGCTTAGTAGCCCGGACGACGCAACTTCACTTACTTGGGCTCAGTTTTCTGAGATGTTCTTACTTGAGTTTGTCCCTCAGAGCTTCAGGTATCCTTGGCTTATGGAGTTTGAGCAGCTATGCCAGGGTGCCATGACTATGTCAGAGTATGCAGTCCCTTTCAGCGATTTGGCTCGCCATGCACTAGCTTTGGTTGTCACTGTCAGAGAGAGGGTTCGACGCTTTATTGAGGGACTCCACCCCAATATTCGGACCAGCATGTCCAAAGATATGGAGTCCGATATTACTTACCAGCAGGCCGTGAGTATTGCCCGCAGGATCGAGACTATGTTAGCCCGGGACAGGGATGAGAGACAGGCCAAGAGGTCTCGAAAGACTGGTCATTTTTCAGGAGCCTGTGATCCAGCACGACGCTATGGTAGGGGTTTTGTGAGTCGCCCTATTCATTTAGCTCTCCCAGCATCCAGCGGTATTCCAGCTCCTCCTAGACCTCAGGAGCTTTATTATGCACCACCAGTATCTTAGGTGCCTCCTACTCGAGGTGATATCACAAGCCAGCCCAGCAGGCCAGTTCAGATCCAGCAGCGGCCGCCACGTCCTCCGAGGGGTTGCTTCGAGTGTGGTGACCCTCATCATATGATCAGAGATTCCTCAGAGCGAGGAGGGGCGCACCACCTCAGACTTATCAGGGTGCACCTCTTCAGATTTATCAGGCTCCACGTCTTCCACCAGGTCCTCCAGCTATTCTTCCAGCCCCAGCTTCTACCCCACCACCTCAGGTAGCTCGAGGTGGAGGTCGGAGAGTACGAGGTCGCCCTAGAGGGGGAGGCCAGGCCAGGTACTATGCTCTTCTGGCCCGATCTGAGGCCATTGCTTCATATTCAGTCATTACGGGTATTGTTCCCGTTATTCATAGGGATGCATCGGTACTATTTGAACCAGGATCTACATATTCATATGTGTCTTCCTATTTTGCTTCACATCTGGGGATAACCCGGGACTCTTTGAGTTCCCCTGTTTATGTTTCTACTCTGGTGGGAGATTCTCTTGTTGTGGACCGCGTATATCGGTCATGTTTGATTACTATCAGTGGGTTTGAGACCAGAGCTGATTTGCTACTGCTCAGTATGGTATAGTTCGATGTTATTATTGGGTATGGACTGGCTGTCTCCCTATTATGCTATTCTTGATTGTCACGCCAAGACCGCGATGTTGGCTATGCCAGGATTTCCGAGGTTAGAGTGGAGAGGTTCCTTGGAGTATACTCCCTGCCGAGTCATTTCTTTTCTTAAGGCTCAACGGATGGTTGAAAATGGGTGTGATGCATATTTGGCTTATGTGAGAGATGTTAGTGCTGAGACCCTTACAGTTGAGTCAGTTCCAGTTGTCAGAGACTATTCTGATGTATTTCCAGCTGATCTTCCGGGTATGCCGCCCGATAGAGACATTGATTTCGGCATTGACTTGTTGCCGAGCACTCATCCCATTTCCATTCCTCCTTATCATGGCTCCTCCTGAGTTGAAGGAGTTGAAGGAGCAATTACAGGAGTTGCTAGAGAAGGGATTCATCAGGCCCAGTGTATCACCTTGGGGCGCTCCGGTATTATTTGTGAAGAAAAAGGATGGCTCGATGCGTACGTGAATTGACTACCGGCAGCTGAATAAGGTGACAGTGAAGAACATGTACCCATTGCCTCGCATTGATGATCTATTTGACCAGTTACAGGGTGCTAGAGTGTTCTCCAATATTGATCTACGTTTTGGTTATCATCAGTTGAAGATTCGGGAACCGGATATCCCCAATACTGCCTTCAGGACCAGATATGGCCACTATGAGTTCCTTGTTATGTCATTTGGGCTGACCAATGCCCCAGCAGCCTTCATGCACCTGATGCACAACATATTTCGTCCTTATCTTGATACTTTCGTCATTGTGTTCATTGATGACATTCTGGTATATTCTATGTCCCAGGAGGACCATGAGCAAAACTTGAGGACCGTGCTTCAGACATTGAGGGAGAAGAAGTTGTATGCCAAAGCTTCTAAGTGTAAATTTTGGCTTGATTCTGTGGCATTCCTAGGACACGTTTGGTGTCTTCGGATAGGATCAAGGTAGATCCGAAGAAGGTGGAGGCGGTTCAGAGTTGGCCCAGACCGTCCTCAGTTACTGAGATCCGCAGTTTCCTCAGTTTGGCTGGTATTATCGCCGTTTTGTGGAGGGATTTTCATCCTTTTCAGCTCCTATGACCAGACTGACCCAGAAGGTTGCATATTTTATATGGACTGAGTAGTGTGAGGAGAGCTTTCAGAAGCTTAAGACAGGCCTGACTACAGCTCATGTGTTGGTTTTGCCTACCGGTTCCGGATCCTATACGGTTTGTTGTGATGCTTCGAGAATTGGTTTGGGAGCGGCGTTGATGCAGGACGGTAGGGTGATTGCCTACGCGTCCATACAGTTGAAGGTCCATGAGAAAAACTACCATGTTCATGATCTCGAGTTGGTAGCGATTGTTCACGCCCTGAAGATATGGCGTCATTATTTATATGGTTTTCCCTGTGAGATATTCACGGATCCCCAGAGTTCACATACTCAGGCAGAAGGATCTAAATATGCGCCAACGGGGGTGGTTGGATTTGCTAAAGGACTATGACATCACTATATTATACCACCCGGGGAAGGCCAATGTGGTGGCCGATGCCTTAGTCGCCGGGCGAAGAGTTTAGGAATTTTGGCATACCTTCATGCAGCTGAGAGGCCTCTAGCCTTAGATGTTCAGTCTTTAGCCAGTCAGTTTGTGAGATTGGATCTTTCTGAGCCTTGTCGGGTATTAGCTTGTGTGGTTGCTCGATCTTCCCTTCATGACCGTATCAGAGAGCGCCAGTATGATGATCCCCACCTTTTGGTTCTTCAGGATAGAGTCGAGCGGGGTGATTCTAGGGATGTGACTATAGGAGATTACGGGGTGATGAGGATGCAGAGCCGTATCTATGTCCCCAACGTGGATGGGCTTCGGGAGTTGATTCTTGAGGAGTCCCATAGTTCGCGGTATTCCATCCATCCAGGTACCGCGAAGATGTACCAGGATCTGAGACAACACTATTGGTAGCGAAGGATGAAGAAGGATATAATAGAGTTTGTAGCCAAGTGTCTCAACTATCAGCAAGTCAAATGTGAGCATTAGAGACCGGGAGGGTTACTTCAGCAGATTGAGCTTCCAGCGTGGAAGTGGGAGAGGATCACCATGGACTTTGTAGTTGGACTTCCCCGGACTTTGAGGAAGCATGATGCTATTTGGGTAATTGTGGATCGGCTGACCAAATCACCCCATTTCATTCCAGTACTGACTACATATTCATCGGAGAGGTTGGCTGAGATTTATATCAGAGAGATTGATCGCCTCCACGGTATTCTAGTATCTATTATTTCAGACAGAGGTACACAGTTCACTTCACGGTTCTGGACAGCCGTTCAGTAAGAGTTAGGCACCAGGGTATAGTTGCGTACAGCCATTCACCCTCAGACGGACGGGCAGTCCGAGAGCACGATTCAAATTCTCGAGGATATGCTCCGTGCCTGTGTGATGGATTTTGGAGGGTCATGGGATCGGTACTTGCCTCTTGCAGAATTTGCTTATAACAATAGCTACCAGTACAGCATTCAGATGGCGCCGTATGAGGTTTTGTATGGTAGGCGGTGCAGGTCTCCCGTGGGATGGTTTGAGCCAAGCGAGGCCCGATTTTTGGGTACAGACTTGGTTCAGGATGCCCTGGACAAGGTGAGGGTGATTCAGGAGAGACTTCGCACAGCTCAGTCCAGGAAGAAGAGCTATGCGGATTGGAAGGTTCGTGAATTGGCAATTATGGCTGGTGATCGGGTTTTGCTTCGAGTATCGCCTATGAAAGGCATCATGAGGTTCGGGAAGAAAGGCAAGCTGAGTCCGAGATTTATTGGCCCTTTTGAGGTGTTGCGACGTGTTGGGGAGGTTGCTTATGAGCTAGCCCTGCTTCCCAGCCTAGCAGGGGTTCATTCGGTGTTCTACGTCTCCATGCTCCGGAAGTATCACAGTGAGCCGACTCATGTCTTGGATTTCAGCTCAGTCTAATTGGACAAGGATCTATCATATGTTGAGGAGCCTGTGGTTATATTGTACAGGAAGGTAAGAAAACTCAGGCCAAAGGATATTGCGTCAGTAAAGGTTCAGTGGAGGGCTCAGCCAGTACAGGAGGCGACTTGGGAGACCGAGCAGGATATGTGGAGTCAGTACCCTCATCTTTTCCCAGCTTCAGGTGTGCTTATATGCTCGTTCGAGGACGAACAATTTTTTTAAGAGGGGGAGGATGTAATGACCCGGTCGGTCGTTTCAAGAATTAGTGCACGATCCCCTATTTACCGTATCTCCCATGTCTATTTATGTTATTGGAACTTGTCGGAGCGTTGAGTGATGAAATCCGGGGTAATTTGGACACATAGTCCATAAATGTGGAATTTAACTTTAGAAATCTAGCCGTAGCTAGAGCAGTGTGAAAACGGATCTGGAATGGAATTTTGTCAGCTTCGTTGGTGATTTCGGGGTTAGGAGTGTGTTCGGAATGTGTTTTCGAGGTCGGTTGTGGATTTAGGCTTGACTTGGCGAAGGTTAGACTTTCGGCGATTTCAGCCAATAGGTGAAATTTTGATATCGGACTTTAGAATGGAATTCCGAAAGTGACAGCAGGTCCGTAATGTCATTTATGACCTCTGTGCAAAATTTGAGGTCATTCGGATGAGTTTAGACGTGTTTCGGCATCCGATGTGAATTCTAGAAATTTCCTAAGTTCTTAGGCTTGAATCTATGCATAATTGATTATTTTGATGTTATGAGATGTGTTTTTAAGGCTCGACCAAGTTTGAACAAGGTATGAGGGTCCGTTGGTAGGTTTGGTTGAGGTCCCGGGGGCCTCGCGATTTTTTCGGATGCCCAACGGGTGAGTTTTGTGAATTTGAGAGCAGTTGAACCATTCTGGTTCTAGTGTCTCGCACCTGTGATGATATTTCCTCAGGTGCGGACACGCAGGTGCGACCCCAGGCCATTAAATGAAATTTTCGCACCTGCGATGGTATTTTCTGCAGGTGCGGGCACGCAGGTGCAAAAGGGGTGCCGCAAGTGCGACCCAGGGCCATTTAATGAACTTCGGCACCTGCGATTGGGTTTCCGCAGGTGCGATCCCAGTGTTGTAGGTGCGAAATGTCTGGGCAGTTTATACCAAAAATCTGAGGGTTTGAATTTCATAATTCCAAAATCATTTGTGAGTTCGGAACTTGGCGATTTTCAGTGGGATTTGAAGAGGAGGATCATATGTAACGTTTTGTAACCTTAATCCCTTTAAATATCATTAATCTCTATCATTTTCCTCAATCTAAACCATAGAAATGGGATGAAATCTTCCCAAGTAGAAATCTGAGGATTTAGGGAGGTTTAGACGTCGGATTTTGTTGATTCTTGTTCGAGTGGGTTCATGAGCGAATGGGTGTTCGGGAAATATAAATTTTACCCGATTCCGAGATGTGGGCCCGGGGGACTTTTTTGGCGAATTTCCTAATTTCGCGTATTAGCTTAGAGATAATTAGCTATTTTGTTCCCTTGAAGTGATATTTATACCATGCAATTGATTTGAATAGATTTGGGCCACCCGGAGTCAGATACTCGTGGCAAGAGCGTGATATTGAGTTGATTAGCGCAGTCAAGGTAAGTGGCTTGCCTAATTCTGTGTGGGGGACTTCCCCTTAGGTATTTTTATACTGATTTTGTTATGTGGACTTCGTGTACGCGAGGTGACGAGTGCGTACACGGGTCATTGTTGCTAAAATCCTATTTTTACTCCCATGAAACCACTCATTTTCATTCATACATTACTGCTTCCTATCTTAATTGAGTAGATAGCCAAAGAGTAAGCATGCCTACCTGTTCTGACTTGATTTCCTCTTATTTACTACTAGTCAGATCATGCTTAGGTAGTTTTACTCTATTCTTACCTGTTGCTCTTCCTGGGCTGTTTAGTTAGGCCATGATTGACATACTTCTGCTTTGCATATTTAAATTGAGACTACGAACCGAGATCCGGGAGCTTTCCCCCTGTACTTCATTTCATATTTAAATTTGGACTACGGACCGAGATCCGGGAGCTTTCCCCTGTACTGAAATGCATATTAAAATTGGGACTACAGACAGAGATCCGAGAGCTTTCGCCCTGTACTGCATATCATATTTAAATTGGGACTACGGAAAGAGATCCGGGAGCTTTCCCCGTGTAATGCATTGCACATTTACTGTTGAGATATATGTTGTGCTGAGCCGAGGGCTCTCTTATGTTATTAATATTTTCGTTTTTGTTAATCCTGTTTATCATTGCTTATCTATTTTTCACTGTTTTAAAAATCGTATATTGACTTGTTTTACAAAATCAGTAGAGCCTCAACCTGACCTCGTCACTACTTGACTGGGGTCAGGCTTGGCACTTACGGAGTACCGAATGTAGAGTACTCACGCCCTTTCCTGCGCATGTTTTCCCCATGTGCATATCCAGGTACGAGCACCTAATCACACCCGGGCCCGTGTCTCGGAACCCAACAAATCTCACATCTTTTCTGTCGTTATTTTATTGATTCTGTCATTTCCGCAAATTTTAGGCTTACCTAGTCATAGAGACTAGGTGCCGTCACAATACCTTTCGGAGGGTAAATTGGGTCGTGACAGGCAGCTCAAAATCACACCCGGGCCCGTGTCTCGGAACCCAACAAATCTCACAAAATCCGACAAGACATTCAATTAAGAGTCCAACCATACTAGTTTCACTCAAATCTGACTCCAATTCGATGTTCAAAACTCAAAAATTCATATTATGAAACTTTAGGCTATAACCCCCAATTTCCTCTTTAAAATTCACAATCCAATTTCCAAAAACGAAGATAGATTCATGAAATATAACCAAAACCAAGTAGGTAACACTTGCCCCAATTCATATGGTAAAAATTGCTTTAAGAACCTCCTCAATCCGAGCTCCATAGCTCCAAAAATGCAAAACTGACCGAAAACTTCGAAAGTGTACTATATACACTGCCCAGACATCCTCTTTTGCGAACGAGGCTAACCGTCGCGTTCACGATGAACAAACTAATCTGCCACCATAATACACTTCGCATTCGCGGTAAACACCTCGCGAACGCGACTCACAACTAGCTAAGAATTTGCGAACGCAGCTCCAACCACGCGATCGCGATGAAGAAGGCCTCCAGCTCTGGCTCCCAGCTCAACCCTACGCGTCCACGATCCATCATACACGAACGCGAAGAAGACATTCCCCAACACTACGCCAACACGGAACATTAATCATGAAAGTGATGAAGAAATGCTACTGCCATCAAAATACACTATGCGTTCACGACACTTGCCACGCGAACGCGATGAAGGACTGAGCCACTAGAAAACAACAGAACACATCAGTGCCAAAATGAAGAAAAATGATTCAAAATCAATCCGAAACATGCCCGAGCCCCTCGGAGCCCGTCCAAATATACCAACAAGTCCCATAACATAACAAGGACCTACTCGAAGCCTCAAAACACACATAACAACATCAAAATGACAAATCACACCTCAAATCAAAATCTATGAACTTTGAACTTTCAATTTCCAAAACTCGCGCCGAAACATATTAAATCATCCCGGAATGAACCCAAATTTTGCACACAAGTCCCAACTGACATGATGAAGCTATTCCAATTCCTGGAACCACAATCTGAATCTGATATGCTAAAAGTCAGCTTTCGGTCAAACTTATGAACTTTCCAAACCTTCAAATTTTTAATTTTTGCCAACTTGTGCCGAAACCTTCTAGAAACATCCAAATGCAAATCCGGGAATACTCCCCAATCCAAAATCATCATCCGGACCTAATGGAACCATCAAAAATCCATTCCAGTTTCATATTCATAAAAGTCAAACTTAGTCAACTATCCCAATTTAAAGCTTTAACAATAAAATCCATTCTTCCAATTCGACTCTAATCAACCTGAAAACAAAAAGCGATGATTCACATAAGTAATAATACATCATACGGAGGTACTCATACTCTCAAACTACCGAGCGAAGTACAAATGCTTAAAACGACCGGTCGGGTCGTTACAAAGTTATGTGTGGGGTAGTTCTTCTCATGATTCTTTAAATGCCTGGAAGCATAAGCAATAACTTTTCCATATTGCATAAGAACACAACCGAGACCAACTCTGGAGGAATCACAATACACTATGAATCCACCCGAACCTGTCGGCAAAGTTAACACATGTGTATTGGTCAAACTCTTCTTTAACTCTTCTCACAAGCGTCTGACCACTGGAACTTAACTGCTTTCTGAGTCAACTTAGTTAATGAAGCTTCAAGTGAGGAAAACCCCTCTACAAACCTTCTATAGTAGCCAGCTAAAGCAAAGAAACTCATGATTTCAGTTGGCGTTGTCGGCCTTGGCTAGTTCTTGACTGCTTCTATCTTCTGAGGGTCCACTTTTATGCCTTCATTAGATACCATGTGGCCTAAGAATGCCACTGACCGCAACTAGAACTCACATTTTGAAAACTTGGCATAAAGGTCATTCTCCTTCATGATCTGCAAGGTTATCCTGAGGTGTTCTGCATGATCTTCCTTACTCTTAGAGCATACCAAAAAATCGTCTATAAACAAAATAATAAAGGTATCAAGGAATGGATTGAAAACTCTATTCATGAGGTCCATGAATGCAGCTGGAGCATTTGACAACTCGAAGGACATTACTAGAAATTCTTAGTGCCTGTAGTGAGTTCTAAAGGCTTTTTTAGATATATCCTCTTCTTTGATTCTCAACTGGTGGTACCCTGACCTCAAGTATATCTTTGAAAAGTACTTTGCACCCTGAAGTTGAGTAAATAAATCATAAATTCTTGGCAGTAGGTACTTGTTCTTGATAGTAACTTTATTCAACTGCCGATAGTCGACACACATTCTGAGAGACCAATCTTTCTTCTTGACAAACCGGACTGGGGCACCCCACGGTGCACTCAGCTTGATGAAGCCCTTGTCAAGAAGGTCTTTCAACTGTTCTCTCAACTCGTTAATCTCTAATGGAGACATCCTATAAGGAGGTATAGATATGAGTTGAGTGCATGGCATGAGATAGATGCCAAAGTCTATGATCTTTCAGGAGGAAGTACGGGAAGGTCATCAAGGATAACTTTTAGAAATTCTCTAACAACTGGCACAAACGGAAGAGCTGGTGGTTCTGATTCTAGATTAATGATGTGAGCCAAATAGGAGAGACACCACTTACCGATCATTCGTTGTGCCTTAAGGTAAGAAATAAACTTGCCTACAAGCGATGCTGAACTACCCGTCCACTCTAAGACTTCTTCATTTGGAAATTGGAACCTGACTATCTTGGCACGACAATATAACATGGCATAGCAGGAAGACAAACAATCCATACCCATGATCACATCGAAATCCACCATTTATAACTTTATGAGATCGGCCTCGGTGCTGCGACCTTATACTAAAACTATACAACCTCTATAGACTCTTGTTGCTTCCACTGACTCGCCAACTGGAGTTGATACTAGGAATGGCTCACTAAGCTGTTCAAGTTCTAGCCAGAGGTTAATCGCAAAGTATGGAGTCACGTACGAAAGCATTGAACCTGGATCAATTATGGCATAAGCGTTATGTGAGTAGACTAGAAGTATACCTGTAATAACTTCTACAAATGCCTATGCACTCTGACTATCAAATGTAGCAAACAAACGGGGTTGTCTCCCTCCCTAAGTAACTCGATCTGCACCTTTGCTTGCTCCATGCCCGGCCTGATTATAAAAACCACGATCCTAAGGTGGTGCAATTGTAGTAGCTGAGGAACTAGAAGGACGAGTTGATCCCCCACTGAAATTACATTGCAACTTTTGGCAGTTTGCCTTTATGTGACCATTGTCTCCGCAATGATAGCAACCGACCTGAATTTTCCTCTTACATGTACCACAAAGACCTTGTTGTTGTGAATGTTGCTCAACATGTCTCTAGCTATATAAGGATGATGTCCTTAAATTCTGATTTTGGCAAGACTGATTTCCATAACTCTAAGTACGTCTGAAGGAAGACCCACCACCTGACTGTTGACTAGACTGAGCCGGTGCTAATGACTCTTTATTGGAGGAACCCGTCCACCCTCGCTAGATGTACCATTAAACCCGTCCGCTGTCCGGGCTTTCTTGTGATGCTCTTTTTCTTCTATCCTTTGTTGTATATCTTTTTATAAGTGCTTGGCGAATCCCACAATAGAGTAGAAGGATGTCGTTCCTACTGTTACAGCTGATGTCGTATCCTTAATGTGGTAAGCCAAACCGCCAACAAACCTGCAGATCTTTGCTTTTTATGCCTTAAAAATGTGAGGAGCATGCTTAGCCAAACTTATGAATTCCATGTAGTAATCTTGCACACATTTATTCCCTTGTTTGAGCTGCTCGAACTCTGTAGCCGTAGCTTCCCTATCCTCTTCTGGTATAAAATTAGCCATGAAGGCCTCTTCAAATTCTTCCCAAGTAGGAGGACCATAATATTTATCTCTTTCCTTTTCCCATATCTCAAACCAATCTCCAGCCACATCTCTAAGCTGGTAAGCAGCCTGCTCCACAGTTTCATCATCAAATGCCTTCATCGCTCAGAGGGCTTTCTTGACACCCGGCGTGCACAATATTGGATCTTCATCAACTATAGTACAATGGAACAACTGAGGACTAAGCTTTAAAAATTCATTCACTCTTGATGACTCAGAACTATTCTGTTTATTTGATAGAGATGGAATCTCAACTCTTCTTTCGTTCTTGTTAGCCATGAAGGCTTTAAACATCTCCATTACACTGTTGACAACATTAATCATTCGATCCACCTCTAGAGATATAGCTATCTGAGTCGGAACTGTTGTTGGGGGCGGCACTTGATCCTGATGTACTGGCTCATCATGCTCCACCCCTTCTTCATGTTCAACCGGGGTACTTGAACCCGCTTTGTGGATTTACCCTTCCCTTTCTGAGTTGAAGCCTTCTTAGTTCTACCTTCAGCCACAATAGTAGCAATAGTTTCTTGAGTAGCATCCTGAGTGTCGCTGTCAGAGTTGCGAGTACGAGCCATATCTGCGAGTTTTGGAGAAATGAATACAATAGATAATTTCTTATAGGTAGGCTCTACTGCACGATCTAAAGTATGAATAAAACGAGACTTTACCTAAATGCTTGTAGCCTCCAACTTATAAGTATGGCGCACTTCATACCTATAAATAAGACTCTACTGACACGGCTTCATAGACCCCTAGGAATATATAATCCTGATGCTCTGATACCAAGTTTGTCACGAACCCATATTTTGAGCAAGCCGTGACCGGCACCCGATCACTAAACTTGACCGAACAAACCATCTGCTCTTATCAAATCTATTATAACTTCAAACATTATATTCAGCAAGGTAATACTTTAAGCAAATACTTCTAATTAATTTAAATATGTAAAATAAACCAACTCTAAAACTTTATTCGTAGTAACTACTAAAATATTGCAAAGTTATTACCAAACACATTTGAATCTTAACCCACCGACTGTGTCTATGAAGCTTCAAGACATGAGATTGCCTGACTAGTTCTCCAAGTAAACAAAGTATAACTAAATAAATATGACTCTAAGGACTACCCCACAAAAAAAAGTGAAGCTCACCAATAGCACTGGAAGAGAGGGAAGTCCTAACCTGTAGCCTGCTCGCCTGCAAAACTGGTTCCTATGTTGTACCGCAGACCAACGTACGTTGCCCAAAGAGAACGTCACTACCATACATTGTACTCAGTGAGTCTTAACGATAGGGTACAAATCTCTAATAAAATATACATTACGATCAAAGATTCTAGATGCATGGAAAACATAAATCTTCTAATAACAATTCTAAAATAATTGCATAATAGCAGTTTATGAATATTCTAAAAGAAATTCTTTTCTTTTTCTTTGTTATAAAAAAAATACTTCACTTTATATTTCGGGAGTTCCAACTATCCTGACTAAGTTATGTCTTAGTCACCGTGTGATGGTCACGGGTTCGATCCGAACCTGATAGGATAAGCCCAATCCATGAGATGCCACTCGCTTCATGGTTCTCAGTGCTCATGTATCACACCTTAGCCTCGGTAGGAAAGTTCTCAACAATGAGACCCTCGGCTTGTGTGCTCCCTACTTAGGCACAAGTAGTTTCAGGAAGTCAACACCTTAGTCAGGACCCTCGGCCTAGACAATAACTCCTTCTCAGAATAGAGGATACTCCCAAAAATCTTTTCTTTGTAAAACTTCTTCATGTGAATTTTCAAGTCTAAATCTTGCTTAAATGTAATATTCATAATAATATTCTTGGGTTTATACATAACATAATAATGAAATAAAATTACTCAAAGTATTTTTAAAAGTTGCATCTAACTCATGAGACTTTAATAGGTAAGATCATGTAATAAAGCATAAAAATATGAAAACTAAACGCTTAGACTTATCGACTAAATATATAAGCTTTAACTAGAATATACTTAGTCAACATATACTCACTCGTTCCAATTAAGCACATGTTGGCTATTTAAAGGATTTTATCGAACACTTTGTGGGCATATTTTTGTGTAATGACCCGAGCGGTTTTTCAGAGAGTTTTAACCCCGATTCCCATTTATGATTCATTATGTAGGGTTCATCTCTTTTATGTTGTGTTAGTTTTATTGTCTAGGGTTCGGAGTGGTTATGGAGAGAAATGAGACACTTAGTCTCTTAAGATGGTTAATTAGTTGGAAAAGTCAACCGAAAGTTGACTTATAGGTAAATGATCTCAGGAATTGGGGTTTTATGGTTAGTATAGCTTCTTTAGGTGGTTTAGGACTTAGGAGCGTGTTCATAATGTTATTCGGAGGTCTGTGGTAGAATTAGGCTTGAATTGGCAAAATTGAATTTTTGGCGATTTTTGGTCGGTAGTGGAAAATTAGCTATCGGGGTCGAAATTCTGGAAGTTGGAGTAGGTTTGTAATGTCGTTTGTGATATATGTACAAAATTTCAGATCATTCAGACGTGGTTTGGTTGGTTTCGGCACCGTTGGTGAATTACAGAAGTTTAGAAATTCTTATGCTTGAATTTCGAGTTGATTTGGTGTTTTGAAGTTATTTTAAGTGTTCCGAGGGTTCGACTAAGTTCATGTGATGTTATTTGAGGTGTTGGTATATTTGGTTGAAGCCCCGTGGGGTTCGGGATTGATTTCGGATGTCTAACAGGAGTTGAAAGTTGGAAAATATGGCAAAAGGGCTGCTGGTGTAACCCTTCTGGTTTTCCCCACCTGCAGAAGGGTGATCGCAGGTGCAGTCATTGCAGGTGCGCTTTTGGTGTCGTAGGTGCAGAGTTTGGTAGGCCTAGGGTCCATCACAGAAGCGGAAGGAGAGTCATACCTGCGGGCCGCAGATATGGCGGATAGATCGCAGGTGCGAACTTGGGAGCCTTAAGTGAAGTCCGCAAATGCGGGACCACAGATGTAGTATTTGGACCGTAGATGCGGAACCCCTGGGGCAGATCATATAAATTCTTGTCTTCGCGAATTTTAGCCATTCTTCATTATTTTTCATACGGGTTTGAATCTTTTGGGAGCAATTTGAAGAGGGATTCAAAGGGAATCACTTTGAGGTAATATTCTTGAACCTAAACCTTGATTCTATGGTAGATTTTGACTGATTAAGCATGAAATTATGAGACTTAAGGGTGAAAATTTGGGAAATTAGGGCTTGAAATTTAAGACTAAGAATTGGGTGATACAGGGGTCAAACGAGGTTAGCTTTTGATTAATTTGGTATGCATGGACTCGTGAGAGGATAAGGATTCCGGTGATATAATTTTTATCGGATTCCGAGACTTGGGACCAGGGGCCGAGTTCGGCGAATTTCGGGATTTTTGATGTAATTTGATTATTTTTGCATGGGCTTGGTTCCTTTAGCGTATATTGATGTTATGAATCTGATTTTGAATAGATTCGGGGTTATTTGAGGCCGAGTCGAGTAGGAAAGGCATCGCAGAGTAGATTTTCATCCTGTTTGAGGTAAGTAATGATTGTAAATCTTTTCCTGTGGGTATGAAAACCAGGATTTCACATCGTTTCACTATTTTGAAGTGGTGCACATGCTAGATGACGAGCGTGTGGCGTGCACCATTGGGGATTGTGACTTGGTCCATCCTGTAGCACCTATTAAGTTGCATATTTGACTGGAAACTATACGATATTTTGTGTTTTAGAAAATATTACTATGTTTTGGGATGGATGCCATATTTGGGCCTCGTGCTAAGTTGTTTGGACCCTCAGGGGTTTTTACTACTATTTCCTAACTGTATGTTTTAAGAATTGCACTCAGTCAAGCCGTGTTTTACTGGTTTCATAACTTAGTCATATTTACTCCGTTTTGTTGCATAAAATGGTATTTTGGGGATGAGCACCCTGTTTTACTGCTAGCCCGAGTGGCTTGAGAGGTTCTTGACTGAGTGAGGCCGAGGGCCTCTGTTGTGAGGATACCATGGGATCGGCCTGCGCGCTGCAGCATGTTGTACTGATTTATGATATATGGGAGGCCGAGGTCCTGATTGATTATGCCACGAGATGGCTTGTATAGCGCTTGGGCTGTAGGATCCCCTTCGGAGTCTGTACACCACCAGTGAGTGCGGGTACCTTGAGTGAGTGATATGATGTAACTCGAGGGGCTGTTCTTGATTATGATGTTACCCGATGGGATGTTCTTGATTCATGAGGTGCCCGATAGGCTGATTACGAGAGATTGTGAGGTTGCCCGAGGGGCTAATTCTGAGTGATATTATGCTTGAGAGGCGGTTTATGATACATGTTTTTCCCTAGGGGCTATTTATGATTTTTATCACTTTGGGAAGTCTTTTGAATCTGTTAGAAAAATATCTTCAAATAATTTTTACTGAGATATGGTGTTTAGGCGAGAGGATTTGACTTATATACTGTTGTGAAGGCATGTTGTACTTACTGTGATTTCATGATGTGGATTTATGTGTTTCTTACTGCCCAGTCTTTATTTACATTTATTGCTTACTAAGTTGGCATACTCACATTACTCCCTGCATCTTGTGTACAGATCCAGGTGCCAGGGCATCAGAGTAAGAGTTGGTCTTTTCCTGTCTCAGAGTTTTCGGAGATTTGCGAGGTAGCTGCACGGTTGCACCTGCTCGGGTTATTCAAGGACTTCAGACACCGGAGACACCTCCAGCTCAGCCGGTTGCAGTTGCTCGAGACTATGTGATTCCAGTCATGCCTGATGACGAACAGTGTAGGTTGGAAAGGTCTGGTAGACTTCAACCTCCAAATTTCAGTGGTGCCGAGGGCGATGATGCCCATGGTTTCTTGGATAAGTGCCAGAGGATGCTTCGTACAATAGGTATATTGGAGACCAGTGGTGTCTCATTCACTACTTTGCAGTTTTCAGGAGCTTCTTTTGCTTGATGGGAGGCTTATGAGAGGCGTAGGCCTGTTGGTGCAGCGCCCCTTACCTTGCAGCAGTTTTCCACTCTCTTCCTAGAGAAGTGTGTACCACAGTCCCGCAGAGAGAAGTTGCGCAGGCAGTTTGAGCAGCTGCATCAGGATCATATGATTGTGATGTAGTATGAGATGAGATTTTCAGAGCTAGCATGTCATGCTGTTTGGTTGGTTCCTACAGAGAGAGAGGATCAAGAGGTTCGTGGATGGCCTCAAATATCAGCTCCAGATTCTTATGACCAGAGAGAGGGTATCAAGTGTTACTTTTGAGCAGGTTGTTGATATTGCCTGTGAGATCGAGTCAGTTCGTCGGCAGGAGAGAGATGAGAGGGAGGCCAAGAGGCCTCGGGGATCTGGTAGCTTTGGTAGTATTCTCTCCACTATAGCAGAGGCCGCCCATTTAGGCATGCTCAGCCAGCTCGCCCAGCTTATAGTGGTGCATAATCGGGGCATGGTCCCGATAGTTCTTATCTGGGCCACTCATCATTCACTACCCTTCCAGCCCTGAGTTCATCTCGTGCACCATCAGTTCAGGGTTCCTCCATGCCAGGTTCTTTTACTACTCATCCCGGTGCTAGGGGTTCCTTTCAGTCTCTGTCGTCAGCACCAGGAGGTTGTTATGAGTGTGGAAATTTGGGGCATATATGGAGGCAGTGTACTCATTTCCATGGGGGCCCGTCTCAGCAGAAGGGGTCAGCCATCGACTTCAGCACCAGTTACTTCACCACCCGCCCAGGCAGCTAGGAGTGGAGGTCAGGCAGCTCGAGGCCTCCCTATAGAGGGAGGTCAACCAGGTGGAGGCCAACACCGTTTATATGCACTTCAAGCTAGACCAGATGCTATGGCCTCAGATGCAGTGATTACAGGTATCGTTTCAGTTTGTCACCGAGATGCTTCGATCTTATTGTATCCTGGATCCACGTATTCCTATGTTTTGTCATATTTTGCTCATTTTTTGGATATGCCCCGTGAATCTTTAGTTACGTCTGTTCATGTGTCGACTCCGGTGGGTGATTTCATTATTGTGGACCGTATTTATCGGTCATGTGTGGTATCTATTGTGGGTCTGGATACCCGAGTGGATCTGTTATGGCTTAGCATGGTTGACTTTGATGTGATATTGGGCATGGATTGTCTTTCTCCATGTCATGTTGTTCTAGATTGTCACGCTAAGACTGTGACCTTAGTGATGCCAGGATTTCTGAGGGCTGAGTGGAGAGGTTCCATTGATTATGTGCCTAGCAGGGTGATTTCATACCTGAAGGCTCAGCGTATGGTGGAGAAAAGGTGTATATATTATTTGGCTTTTGTGAGGGATGTCATTGTTGAGACTCCCACTATTGATTATGTTCCTGTGGTCCATGATTTTTTGGACGTGTTCCCTGCAGACCTGTCGGGCATGCCGCCCGACAGGGATACTGATTTTGGTATTGATTTGGTGCTAGGTACTCAGTCTATTTCTATTCCACCGTATCATATCGCACCGGCGGAGTTGAGGGAATTGAAAGAGCAGCTTCAGTAACTCCTAGATAAGGGGTTCATTCGGCCTAGTGTGTCGCCTTGGGGTGCACCAGTGTTGTTTGTGAAGAAGGAGGATGGTTCCATGAGAATGTGTATTGACTACAGGCTATTGAACAAGGTTATAGTCAAGATTAAGTATCCTTTGCCCCGTATCAATGATTTGTTTGACCAGCTTCAGGGAGCCAAGGTGTTCTCTAAGATTGATTTGAGATCCGGGTATCATCAGTTGAAGATTCAGGATTCAGATATTCCTAAGACGGATTTCAGGACCCGTTATGGCCATTATGAGTTCTTGGTGATGTCCTTTGGGATGACCAATGCCCCAACAACGTTCATTCATTTGATGAACAGTATATTTCCATTTGATGAACAGTGTATTTCAGCCATACTTGGATTCCTTTGTTATTGTGTTCATTGATGACATACTAGTGTACTCTCGTAGCCAAGAGGAGCATGCTCAACATTTGAGAGTTGTATTGCGGAGATTGAGGGAGGATAAACTTTATGCGAAATTCTCCAAGTGTGAGTTTTGGCTTGGCTCAGTAGCTTTCTTGGGGCACGTGGTGTCTAGTGAGGGTATTCAGGTAGATCCAAAGAAGATAGAGGCGGCGCAGAGTTGGCCCACACCGTCATAGATTAGGATCTTCCTTTGTTTGGCGGGCTATTACCGTCGCTTTATGGAGGGGGTTTTCTTCTATTAATTCGTCCTTGACCAAATTGACCTAGAAGGGTGATCCGTTCAGGTGGTCGGACGAGTGTGAGGAGAGCGTTCAGAAGCTCAAGGCGGCTTTGACCATATCTCTAGCGTTATTATTACCATCAGCTTCAGATTCTTATACCGTGTATTGTGATGCCTCGATGATAGGCGTTGGTTGTGTATTGATGCAGGAGGGTAGGGTGATTTCCTACGCCTCGCGCTAGTTGAAGACTCAGTAGAAGAATTATCCACTGCATGATCTTGAGTTAGCAGCCATTGTTCAAGCCTTGAAGATTTGGCGTCATTATTTGTATGGGGTTCATTGTGAGGTTTTTACTGATCACCAGAGTCTGCAGCATTTGTTTAAGCAGAAGGATCTGAATTTGCGTCAGCAGAGATGGTTAGAGCTTCTCAAGGACTATGATATCACTATTCTATACCATCCGGGGAAGGCCAATGTAGTGGCCGATTTCTTGAGTCGCCGGAGAGAGAGTTTGGGGAGTCTAGCATATCTTCCAGCAGTAGAGAGACCTTTAGCACTTGATGTTCAGGCCTTAGCAGGCCAGCTTGTGAGGTTGGATATATCAGAGCCCAGTCGGGTATTGGCTTGCGTAGACTCTAGGTCTTCTCTTTATGATTGTATCAGAGAGCGCCAATATGATGACCCACACTTGCTTGTTCTTCAGGATAGGGTCCGGCAAGGTGATGCCAGAGATGTAGCTATTGGTGATGATAGTGTGATAAGAATGCAGGGTCGGATATGTGTGCCTAATGTAGATGGGATTCTGGAGTTGTTTCTTGAGGAGGCCCACAGCTCGCGGTATTTCATCCATCCGGGTGCCGCGAAGATGTATCAGGATCTGCGAAAACATTATTGGTGGAGGTGGATGAAAAAGGATATTGTTGGATTTGTAGCTCGGTGTCTCAACTGTCAGCAGGTCAAGTATGAGCACTAGAGACCAGGTGGATTGCATCAGAGGTTGGATATTCCGTAATGGAAGTGGGAGTGGATCACCATGGACTTTGTAGTTGGGCTCCCACAGACTTCGAGGATGTTCGATGCTATTTGGGTTATCGTGGATCGGCTAACTAAGTCCGTGCACTTCATTCCTATTGGTACTACTTACTCTTCGGAGCGATTAGCTGAGATCTATATCCGGGAGATTGTTTGGCTGCATGGTGTTCCAGTTTCATCATTTCTGATAGAGGTACTCAGTTCACATTGCAGTTTTGGAGGGCCGTGTAGAGAGAGTTGGGTACTCAGGTTGAGTTGAGCAACACTTTTCACCCTCAAACGGACGGGCAGTCCAAGCGCACTATTCAGATATTAGAGGACATGTTGCGAGCTTGTGTCATTGATTTTGGGAGTTCCTGGGACCAATTTCTACCACTCACGGAGTTTTCATATAATAATAGTTATCAGTCGAGTATTCAGATGTCTCTGTATGAGGCTTTATATGGGAGGAGGTGTAGATCTCCGGTCGGTTGGTTTGAGCCGGGTGAGGCTAGAATCTTGGGTACAAATTTGGTGCAGGATGCTTTAGATAAGGTGGAGTTGATTCAGGAGGGGCTTCGCAGGGCGCAGTCTAGGCAGAAGAGCTATGTAGACAGGAAGGTCTGTGATGTATTTTTCATGGCTGGAGAGAAGGTTCTGTTGAAGGTGTCACCGATGAAGGGTGTTATGCGTTTTGGGAAGAGGGGCAAGTTGAGCCCCCGGTTCATTGGACATTTTGAGGTGCTTCAAGGGGTTGGAGAGGTGGCTTATAGACTTGCTTTGCCACCCAGCTTGTTGAGCGTGCATTCGGGTGTTTTATGCTTCCATGCTTCGGAAGTATGTTGGTGACACGTCCCATGTTTTGGACTTCAGCTCGGTTCAGTTAGAGCCAGTAGCTATTTTGGGTCGGCGCATCCGAAGGTTGAGGTCAAAGGATATAGCTTCAGTTAAAGTGCAGTGGAGAGGGAAGTCGGTGGAGGAGGCCACCTGGGAGACCGAGCGGGAGATGCAGAGCATATATCCACACCTATTTGAGACTCCAGGTATGTTTCTAGACCTGTTCGAGGATGAACGTTTGCTTAAGAGGGGGAGAATGTAACGACCCAATCGGTCGTTCTGAGATTTTTAGCCCTGCTTCCCTCATTTCTGCTTCATTATGTGTGTTCAGCTATTTTATGTTGTGTTAGGTTGATTGGCTCGGGTTCGGAGTGGTTGTGGAGAGAAATGAGACACTTAGTCTCTTAAGATGGTTAATTAGTTAGAAAAGTCAACTTATAGGTAAATGATCTCGGAATTGTATTTTTATGGTTCAGATAGCTTCTTAGGTGATTTGGGACTTAGGAGCGTGTTCAGAATGTTATTCGGAGGTCCGTGGTACATGTAGGCTTGAATTGGCAAAATTGGATTTTTGGCGATTTCCGGTCGGTAGTGGAAAATTAGCTATCGTGGTCGGAATAGAATTCTGGAAGTTGGAGTAGGTTTGTAATGTCGTTTGTGATGTGTGTATAAAATTTTAGGTCATTCGGACGTGGTTTGGTTGGTTTTGGCATCGTTGGCGAATTTCGGAACTTTAGAAATCCTTAGGCTTGAATTTTGAGTTGATTCGGTGTTTTGATGTTGTTTTGAGTGTTCCTAGGGTTTGACTAAGTTGGGGTGATGTTATATGAGGTGTTGGTATATTTGGTTGAAGCCCCTAGAGGCTCGAGATTGATGTCGGATGGCTAACGGGAGTTGAAAGTTGGAAAATGCAGCAAAACGGCTGCTGGTGTAACCCTTCTGGTTTTCTGCACCTGTAGAAGGGTGATCGCAGGGGCGGTCATCGCAGGTGCGGTTTTCGTGTCGCAGGTGCGGAGTTTTGTAGGCTTGGGGTCCATCGCAGAAGCGGAAGGAGAGTCACACCTGCGGGCCGCAGATGCGGAGGATAGATCGCATGTGCAAACTTGGGAGCCTTAAGTGAAGTTCGCAGATGCGGACATTTGGTCGCAAATGCGGGATCGTAGATGCAGTATTTGGACCGCATATGCGGAACCCCTGGGGAAGATCAGATAAATTCTTGCCTTCGCGAATTTTAGCCATTCTTCATTATTTTTCATATGGATTTGAAGCTTTTGGGAGCAATTTGAAGAGGGATTCAAGGGGAATCACTTTGAGGTAATATTCTTGAACCTAAAACTTGATTCTATGGTAGATTTTGACTGATTAAGCATGAAATTGTGAGACTTAATGGTGAAAAATTGGGAAATTTAGGCTTGAAATTTGAGACTAAGAACTGGGTGATTGAGGGGTCAAACGAGGTTAGCTTTTGATGAATTTTGTATTCATGGACTCGTGAGAGGATAAGGATTCCGGTGATGTGATCTTTATTGGATTTTGAAATGTGGGCCCGGGGGTCGGGTTTGGCCAATTTCGGGATTTTTGATGTAATTTGATTATTTTCGCGTAGGCTTGGTTTCTTTAGCGTATTTTTATGTTATGAATCTAATTTTATATAGATTCGGGGTGATTTGGGTCCGAGTCGAGCGTCAAGGGCATCACAAAGTAGATTTTTGTCCGGTTTGAGGTAAGTATTGATTGTAAATCTTGTCCTGAGGGTATGAAACCCTGGATTTCACATCGTTTTACTATTTTGAAGTGGCGCACATGCTAGATGACGAGCGTGTGGCGTGCACCGTTGGGGATTGTGATTTGGTCCATCCCGTAGCACCTATTAAATTGCATATTTGATTGGAAACTATATGATATTTTGTGTTTTAGAAAATATTACTATGTTTTGGGCTGAATGCCATATTTGGGCCTCGTGTCAAGTTGTTTGGACCCTCAGGGGTTTTTTACTACTATTTCCTCACCGTAAGAGTTGCACTCAGTCATGCCGTGTTTTACTGGTTTCATAACCTCAGTCATATTTATTCCGTTTTGTTGCATAAAATGGTATTTTGGGGCTGAGCACCCTGTTTTACTGATAGCCCGAGTGGCTTGAGAGGTTCCTGAACGAGTGAGGCCGAGGGCTTGTGTTGTGAGGATACCATGGGATCGGGCTACGCGCCGCAACATGTTATACTGATTTATGATATATGAGAGGTCGAGGGCCTGATTGATTATGCCACGAGATGGCGTGTTGAAGCGCTTGGGCTGTAGGAGCCCCTCTGGAGTCTGTACACCCCCAATGACCGCTGGTACCCTGAGTGAGTGACATGATGTAGCCCGAGGGGCTATTCTTGATTATGATGTTGCCCGAGGGGCTGTTCTTGATTCATGATGTGCCCGAGGGGCTGATTCTGAGTGATATTATGCCCGAGAGGCAGTTTATTGCCCGAGGGGCTATTTATGATTTTTGTCACTTTTAGTCTAAACATTCATTGAAACTCTTTTGAAACTGTTGGAAAAATATCTTCAAATAATTTTTACTGAAATTTGGTTTTTAGGCGAGAGGATTTGACTTATATACTGTTGTGAAGGCATGTTGTACTTACTGTAATTTCATGACGTGGATTTATGTATTTCTTATTGCTCAGTCTTTATTTATATTTATTGCTTACTGAGTTGGCGTACTCATATTACTCCGTGCACCTTGTGTGCAGATCTAGGTGTTAGGGCATCAGAGTGAGAGTTGGTCTTTTCCTGTCTCAGAGTTTTCAGAGATTTGCGAGGTAGCTGCACGGCGTCCGTAACCGTGCTTTTTCTTCTTTCCTACCTTTATAGCATTTATTTCCTCAGACTCAACATGTATTAAATAGATAGTGTTTTACGCGTATTTCTTTTAGTTGCTCACGACTAGTGACTCCGGGATTTTGGGGTTGTATTTAATGTTTAGTATATCCTTGCTTATGTTGAAATGATTAAACGGAAATTTTATGAAATATTGATTTAGTAGTGTTTTGAACGAAAGGTTTTCTTTATGCTATAAGTAGTCAATTGGCTAGCCTAGTATCACGATAGACGCCATCACGGCCAGAGTGATTTTTGGGGTCGTGACATTTTGTGAGTAGAACCACTTTAGTAAAGGGGTTATATCTACTCACCTCAATTTATCCTTTCAAGCAACAATATAAGTTCCAATTCTTGTAATCAGTTCAACGATCAAATACTACAACAATAAGTCACAATAAGCGTCCAACTTCCCCAAAGTATTTATTTTTCCTCAACTCTAAGAACTTTAGGTTTAACTTCTAAATTTTTAAGTATTGGGGTGAGGTCTTGTTCTAATAATTCTTTACTATCTCTAACAACCTTAACCCATTGTTGCAATCCAATAAAAGTGATGAATTTATCTTGTAACACCAAAACCTAACTCGTACTTGATGGGTGTTCTTGAGGTTTTGTAAAACTTTCCTATGGATTCACCCCATTAGGATGTTAGATTCTAGTGTATAATGATGTTATTATTTATAATTCCATAAAAAAAAACTACCTCAATCGTGGCCTAAAGAAGGTCCTGCCTGACTGCTTCGATGGGAGAAACAACGCTGCCTCTGTTTCTTATAGGCTTTAAACTTTTTTGCCTCTGCTAGCGTGACTAAAATAGAAACAACGTTCTGTTTTGCTTAAGGCTTTAAGCTTTTTGCTTTCCAACAACCCATTTTATGGGCTTTAGGCTAGTCCCTCCTTCTTCTTCTTTTTTTAAAAATATATTTTGACTTAACCAATAATTAATGATAACCACTTTTAATAATTAATAATGTTATAATTATTAATATTCTCCTAATTGTATATCCAATTATTTACAAATAGAGAAGTAATTCAAAAGTCAATTACGAGGGTTTAAATCCGTAATAGAAGTATAATTTTTATGCACCCAAGGCGAGATTTAAAAAAATTAAATTATGTATGTATCGTGTGTTGAAACTTTTATACATTTGAATAGTATTACAATTACCAATATGATTAGCAAAAGACAACAAATTGTTAGTAATCTGTGTTAAAATTCATGACTCACAGAATAATACGAAAAGTAATATTAAGCTTCTTATTTAAACTTTTCCAACAGATTGTTCAGA
>ML382465.1:0-23328 GCA_005239525.1 Nicotiana knightiana | reverse complement strand
TTTTTTTTTTTTTTTTTGTTTTTTTCTTGCGAAATTGGGGTTCGACATGTAACAACTCTTTTAAGGAGGTGTTAAAAGAGGAGAATCGCCACCTTACAGGTTTAAGGTGCGTTAGGGCACCTATATGCATATGACTCGGGTTTACTAGTTTGCGTCACCAAAGATCGGGTAAGGGCTCAAATTACTTTGAAGAAAAGGTGTTAGGCACTCTTTGAGGTCCACAACTGTGGGTCCCAACCGAACTCGAATTATATGAATTAGTAAGATAAACAAAGAAAGAGAAAGCAAGAAGTTTGGAAAAATTTATTATTAAAAGAATTTGAGTAAATATAGACACTTGATTCAAATAAAGATTAGGGGGTCCAAATTTTTGTAGCCTAAAGGATCACCCCGTGAAACATAAATAATACTTCGTAACTCCCTCGAGATGGGTTGTTACTCGTATTATTCAATGGGCACAGACTATCATCTGCTGCTACCTGATTACTATCTTTGAGTTTTTTCTAGCTAAAGCGCACTAGTTGATTCTAAATCGTGCCTTATGCGTGCATTACCCGTCCCATGCATATGGCCTAGGAGGCATTTGGGTCTCTATTTTGGGTGGTTCTAGACTTAACTTAGGCTGCTCAAAATGATAAATATAAGCGACATTCAAAACATGTAGGACTGCACATAAAGGCACTAAATGGCTCAAGTTGGCCTCCACATGTAAGCCACAAATGCATGCAAACAGGTTTTACATATTAGGCAATTGACAAATCTCAGACTTAATACGAAATAGAGTCCTTAAATCCTATAGCCATGGCTTCTATGTGATTCTGAAATTTAAACATACAGGCAGTGTTGTTGTCTTAAAACAACAAATTTTCAGATCGCAAGTATTACAAATCCTATAGGCATAATCTCTAAATTGTTTGCAAAATAAGGCATTGAAATAGTTTGATCGTTCAAAATTGCAAGCATTAATTTTATCAGGATACTATCTAGGCGAGAAACAGGATCCTATAGGTAGAATTTCTAAGAATTGGCAATTAAAATTGGGTTTTCTCTTTTCATACCTATAGGCATGCTTTCTTGGCAAGCAATACGATGGGAATAACAGTAACAATAGCTAGTTCGATTACGATCCTATAGGCATGATGTCCACGCGAATATTATGAAGGGAAGGTATTTATTACTCAATGTTATCCTATAGGAATGAGTCTATCATAAAGCAATTTGGACAAATAATCACTTGGTTGAAACATAATAGGCAGATAACAACGCGTGGGAATGGAACATGTGAACATTTGAAATATTCATGTTCTATAGGCATGTTATCTAAAGATAGAGCATGTTGAGAAAAATTAAACATTCATATCCTATAGGCAGGATTTCTAAAAAAAACATAGAAATAGAGCATGTTGAGCAAAATTAAACATTCAGATCTTATAGGCAAGATTTCTACCCTTTCATGAAAACATTAGAATAGACCCATTTTTCCCAATTTTCACTAACAACCCAATTGTTATTATAGAATTATTACAGGCCCAATAATGAATAAAATTACAAAGTGGTACTAGTAACTATAGTAGGCCCAAGACATGCCCAAAAGTACCTTGTCCTGCCAGGCCTTCAACTTTGTCTTCACATAGATTTCAACATATCCCAGGAGCCATAAGAGAACTTGGAACAAACCCAACATCCATAGTTTGATCAAAGGATCCAGGAAAACAGTCATTTACACAAGCCAATTGGCATATTTAATAGGCAGAGAGAGAGAGAGAGAGCAGAATTGAGTAGTTAGGAAAGAATGGCCAAGAATCTCAGGCCCTGGTGTGTCAAATTTCACAAGGGTCTCAAAGTGGAACTAGAGCAGTGCTCACACTAGGAAGGTTAACAAGGATAGATTTAGTGGCCTTGTCTTTCAGCCGACCAAGAATTATAGGTTTAGAATAGGGAAACAACCAATGAAAATAGTAGTAAAGTAATAGGGTTTGGAAGAGTGCACAGACATTACAAAGTGATCACATAATGAAAATATCAACACAGAGGGTGCATGAACTCAAGAAACAAGTTAATGCTGCAAGTTTTTACTTAACACATTGGGGCATGGTACTTTCATTACATATTAATAAGCAACGGAGCATCAGGCCAGTAAGGCAACAATTAACACTAGATTAACAAGTTCAACTCTAAGGATCAAATTTTGCTAGACACTAGGGCTTAAACAATACAACTTATATTAGTGAGGCAAGCAGAATCATCCATTATAGGGTACACAATTTAAGAAACTAGTCTGAAGGGTTCCACCTAGTTGCTAGGGGTACAAAATTGAGCAACACAAGAACATATAAAGTGACAAACATAGTCATAGGAGCAAATTACTGCTAGAGTGAGGGTTTCAATACATATTAGGGCATACTAAGGATACAAGTCAATCATTATAGAAATTCAGAATAAGGCAGGAAACAGAATGAGGCCATATAGCCAGTGTAAACACTCAATTATCGATGCATGAAGCTAAACAAACTCTAGACTGCCCAAATTATCTAAGTTAAACATAAATACATTTTTAGGACTAAAAATTTAGGCGTGAGTTAATGCTTGAGAGGTTTATATCTTAACAGACGAGAAAATACATTAAGTCATACAATTTCAGAAACATGGATATGCTAATTAGAACATAAGAGAATGAACACTGCGAAGGTTGAGAACTAACCAGTTATTGCTCAACAGGTAGACAAACAAGAAAAGAACAACAATATAACCTAGAATCTCAGATGCATCAAGTTCCCAAGGGTTTCTTCTCACACCCAAGGAAGGTCGAAAAATAGGAAATCCGGTGGCTTTGGCTTTTAGCTGGCCAAGAGCCAAAATAGAACAAGAGAATACACGAACACAGAGTGAAAAGCCTTAGTTTTTCACTGGAGATTTTAGCGATTAGAGTATGTCCAAAAGGGAATGGGGGAGGGGTTCATACAGTAGTAAAAATCGAGCAACAAACATGGAAATAGAGTAAATTAAGCAACAAATATTATAAATAAACATGCAAATGGGTCTGAAAATCAATTTAAGAGAGAGATATGTAAACCCTAGTTTTTAGGGAAAATGAAAATCAATAGAATAAAAACAGAAATCACATTCACATAGTAGCATAGGATACATATAGATAAAATAATACTCAAAATCAGGAATTTGAACCATTTTGGTTCGATTTCGGAAGAGATCTGCCTGCCATGTTTAGGCAAGTACCTAAGTAATACCATAAGATAACAACTAGTACCAAAAAAGGGTCAGATATGTCAAGAAATGGTAGTCGAATCTCATATGTGGTGGGATTAAGAGAAGGTTTAGGGGGCCGACGGTTAGGGTTTGTTTTAGAGGGCGGCAGTTAGGGTTTAGTTGAAGAAGAAGGGGGGGGGGGGGGGGGGGGGGGTTTGAGTGTGTGAGGGCGGTGGATTAGAGGGTAATGTTTAGGGTTTGGGAGTGGTGATATAATTAAAAGGGAGGGATGAATAAGGGTCGTCGATCTTGAGAGATCAATAGCCAAGATTAAAAGTTGGAACGGGTGGGTCATGGTGATGGGGCACCGACCGGGTTTAGAGGGTTGGGTTATTTTGGTTTGGGTTGGGGTGTTTGGGCTATGATTTTGAGGGGTTTGAGCCAAAATTGGTTTAGGTATTGGGGTTAGTTTTTAAATACCCAATATATATAAAAAATAATTTATAAAAGCAATTAATAAATAACAAAGAAATATTATATGTGCACTAAAATGATGGGAATAATAACTTTACATTATAAAAATATAAAATCTCATTTTGGCACAAGTAATGTAATTGTACATGAATATCGGCTATTATTGCAAAAATGAGCAATTAGCCTAAAAATACAAATATAATTATAGAGAAATGAAGTAAAATATTATAAAACATACATGTTGGTGTAAATAATAAATTTGGATGATTAAATAATCATATAAATAATTTGAAGGATAATTATTGGATATTTATATAATAAAATGCAGAAAGGAATTAATTTAGAGCGTCTAAAAACCATGAAAAATTATGGAAAATGCTTTTATAGGTTTATAGACTAAATGATGATGCAAATACGTTATTTTGAAAGTATATATATACATTTTAAAATTATGAGGGAAAAAATAGTTATCAACAGATGCCCTTTACACGGGAATGATGAAAGAGTTATCGGGTAAAGAAATGATGACTGATTTTGACTGAATGGGATGATGTGGAAAAAATGGAGGCCGAACCCTGGTTTCTGAGTTGCCTACATATCCCTGGTATTATGGAAATCAGGCCGTGTGTAGTTCTGGATCCAGCGGTAAACTGAGCCGATGGAGTTGTTGTAGGAATGGTCATATGTTTCAGAAAGGGTTATTTTGGGTAGGGCAATATCATATGATTTTATATGAAATTGTAAATGTATGTATCTCAAAACATTTATGGATGAGTATTTGAACGGTTATCAAGTGGAAGTGGGTAATGGATGGTGGTTGGCTGCATTTGAGGTAATTTCAGGATGTGAGCATCAAACGGAAACCGGAGCAAAGATTTCTCCCGTTAAGAGAATGGTTACCTCCTGGATTACCTTCAAAATATAAACTCAATGCATGCAAGTATATATGGGATTATTGAGAGAATTTAAACATGATGCAAATTCCCTTTGGACCATGAAAATTGTCTTTGGACGGTGAGGATGATGTTTTTAGACCATGATGTCCTGGGCTATGAATCGCGTGATAAGGGATTTGCATGCCATGAAATGATATTCTCGAGCCATGAAAATGGTGCCTCTGAACTATGATGCCTTTGAATAATGATGAGCAATATTGAGAGATCCACAAACCATGGCATGGTGTCTTCAGGCTATGAGGATGGTGGCTTCAGACTATGACGCCTTTTGACAAGATGGCGATGTTTCATCCGATGTGATGCAAAGACATGATGCTTGGTCTTATTTGAAGAAAAACAAGACAGAGATTAGTCTTGTGTAATATTGGAGGCAGAGCTTAGCCCCGGGAAAGTAGAAAATAGTGATAGATTTCAAGTGGCGTAACAGAGGTAGCATTTGGTATTATGCAAGGAAAGGCAGAGCTTAGCCTTATGAAATTAGGAAGGCAATGCTTAGCCTTATGCAAGAAAGGAGATGGCTCTTAGTCTCATGCAATGGAGAGAGTGCTTAGTCTTATGCAAGGAAAGGCAGAGCTTAGCTTTATGCAAGAAAGGGAGACAAGGCTTAGTCTCATGCACGGAAAAGAGACAAGGCTTAGTCTCATGCAAAGCAAGGCAGTGCTTAGCCTTATGCAATTAGGGAGGAAATGCTTAGCCTCATGCAAGAAAAGGTAGTGCTTAGACTTATGCAATTAGGGAGGCAGTGCTTAGCCTCATGCAAAGAAAACGCAGAGCTTAGCCTTATGCAAGAAAGGGAGACAAGGCTTAGTCTCATGCAGGGAATGGAGACATGGCTTAGTCTCATGCAAAGAAAGGTAGTTCTTAGCCTTATTCAATTAGGGTGGCAGTGCTTAGCCTCATGCAAAGAAAAGGAGACAGTGCTTAGTCTCATGCAATTAAGAGACAGTGCTTAGTCTCATGCAAGAAAAGACAGAGCTTAGCCTTATGAAAGAAAGGGAGACAAGGCTTATTCTGATGCAAGGAAAGGAGACATGGCTTAGTCTCATGCAAAGAAAGGCAGTGCTTAGCCTTATGCAATTAGGGAGGCAATGCTTAGCATCATGCAAGAAAAGGGAGTGCTTAGCCTTATGCAATTAGGAGATAATGCTTAGTCTCATGCAAGGAAAGGAGACATAGCTTAGTCTCATGCAAAGAAAGGCAATGAGTGACAGAAGAGTGATTTCTTAGCTGGAGATGTATTTGCATTTGGCAACTTTGTCGTTATGAAGATAGGGATTTTTTGTGAATATTCCTGTAATGTTCTTTGTGCCTGCATCCAAAGGAAAATCGTGAGTTTTGTAGGGAAGGTTGGTTCGTGCCTTCGCTTGCTTGCTTTGCTTTGGTTTTTCCCTGTATCGAGATCTTGTTCAAGTTATCCTGGGTACCATCTGGCTGTTTATAAAGTTTTCGAGGAAAATATGCATGAATTTGATGAACGTAGTTGTTTAAAAACATAGTAGTATGAAATATCAAGTAAGTTAGATGAACCAATGACTGTGACACTTTTAGAGACATTGGGACTTCTTTTCATAAGAATTTTGAGGATTCCCCAGTTTAATAAGCGATTCTTTGACCGTTCTGCACATGACGAAGTTGGCTGGACTTGCTCCGAAATTTTGAGGGTCCACCTCAAAATTCTGACCCAGGTTCTGATCATGGTGGAAAATGAAGATTTTATTGAATTGTGACCAAACTCACAGGGCTGCCTACGTATTCCCTCTTAAATGGGAATCGGGTCAAGCATAGTTTAGTTACATCTGATGAAGGAATGTAAACAATCTAAAAATAGTATCTTTTGACTGCGTCTGAAATTGATAGGCTTTGGCCAAATTTCTCCGTCCATTTCTGCAAATATGAGCACTCCTCCTGTTAGTATTCTGTGAACCATGTAGGTCCCTTGATAATTGGGTGAAAGTTTCCCTTTGGCTTTATCTTGATGCGGGAATATACGCTTCAACACCAGCTTCCCTGGTATGAAATGTCTAGATCTGACCCTTTTGTTGAAAGCTCTGGACATTCTGTTCTGGTAAAGTTGGCGATGGCATACTACATTCATTATTTTCCCATCAATTAGAGCTAATTGTTCACAGCGACTTCGTATTCGTTGTGCGTCACTGGGTTCAGCCTCTTGTATAATTCTTAAGGATCAAATTTCGACTTCGGCGGGAATGAAAGCTTCAGTACCGCAGAACAACAAGTTTGGAGTTGCTCCGGTTGATGTGCGGACTGTGGTACGATACCCTAATAAGGCAAAATGGTAATTTACCGTTCGATTTCTTGTTGTTGTCTACCATCTTTCTCAGTATTTTCTTGATATTCTTAATTGCGACTGTCACGCCCCAACCTCGGGGAGCGCGACCCAAACTCAACCGAGTGAGCCCGATCGAGCAAGACTATTAGATGATTGCTACCCGACTCGTTTGTGATTAAAGAAGGCACGCTACCGTTAGTTAAGCAGTGGAAGGATTATATATACAGAACATCACAAGTTTTCCTTGCTTCATTTTCATTACATCATGGTTAAGTTCCCAAAATACATACAATTTACAAATTAGTGGAACGGGAGTTTGAAAATAAATACAACATAGTCCATTGCCATTCCAATACACATACACAACCCACATAAATGTCTACAGAGCCTCTAAGGATACAAAAGATAGTTATGATAATACCGGCAACAAGGCTTCGGCTATAACTTAAAATGTGTAAGCATATAAACAAAAGATGTACTACATGACCCCTGGAAGAAAGGGGGCTCACTAAGATCTCTGAGGAGAGGAGGCGCCACTAGCTACGATAGACACTATCTGCTATGGAACCACCTACATCCATTCAAAGACGTAGCCCCCCGACAAACACCAACCGAATAGTACTACTATGTAAAGCTAAACACCGACCTTAATATAAGGAGCAAGGAAATAAATAAAAGGGGAAAACAATCATGTTGTACAATAAAAGCATCACATAATACTATAACATCAAGTAGGTGATCACATAAGTTCTCGGATCGCTTTTCATCTCATTAGGTTGTTAATCTTAGTGCCATGTGCCACGATCCACAATGCCACCGTGTCCACACACGAGTCCGATCCCAACCCCACCGGCTAGGTCGTCCAATTTGAGACATCATCCATATCCATGATTTCAATTACTCAATCCAGCACAATTACCACCATGTATGCGGCATGGCATCGGATCACGACCCAATCGGCTAGGCCTCCTCACACGAGACATCATCCTTTCAATCATTTATTTCGATTCACATTTCCTTCCCATCTTTCATCACATGGCACGAGTAGCCTCATTTATTAAGTCGTTCTTGGAACTTGGTGTATCTTACAATTCAAATTTCCCTTTTTATATATTCCAATAACATTATCATCACATCAATAAGGCCTATCATATCATGCATCGCACACCTAAGGGAAAGAGCTTGAAAGATCAATTCTTAACCTTTCTCAAAACAGATTCCTCATTTCAAACACATTCTAAAATAGCATGGCCGGATGATGAACAGTTAGAACAATTATTGAACATGAATCTTTCGACACAATGTATTAGGGCAGCCAATTCTAGCATGATCAAGTTAGGAACTTACACCGAATACTCGAACACTAGGGGTTCGATTCTAAGAGGAAGGGAGTTTAGCCATACATACCTCAATTGAGTTTTATTTAAAACTTTTTAGAAGATCCCTATTTTAGCAACTTCAATCTATTTTAATATAGAAAAAGTGAACCCAAAATTACGAGAATATGCAATTCTAGCTTACTAGAGTATTTTGTCAAACACTATGTGTGGATTACTGTTCTTAGGGTCTTTTTATGAAACATTCTACCATCCTTCCACCCATTCATAGTTCTCAACCTTCCCTCCTATTTTAGGAATATATGCATGCAAGATACATAACCCCACACGCAGTAATTATCTCACCAATTGTCCCCCTTTTACCAGATTTTTGAAATCAAAGGCTAGGGTATAGATTCTTACCTTCACTATGAAGACTTTCTTGATAATCTTCAAGTATTTATCAAGAATTGATGGATTTTAGTTTGATGTTTTGATCTCTCTCTAATAACCCTCTCCCTCACTCTAGAAATATAAGAAAATAATAGGGTCGGGTCTTAATATAAGAAAAATGGGTGTCCTGACAAAGATCTACGATCGCATATGCGACTGCATAATGTTTATGTGGCCCGCAAAGTTACCACAAAAGTATCCCTTAGGGGGTTGAATTTTCTTCCCCGATATGCGACGGTATGCGGTCCGCATACCTATTCTACGGTCCGCATACCTGTTCTGCAGTCACATAATGCACCATAAAACTTCCCTTCACAAAAAAACAAGATGATTATGCAACCAATATACGGCCCACAAAATGATTATGCGATTGTGTAATTGGCCGCATAACTGACGTCAAAATTTGCCAAATTTTTGCCTCACTCTATGGCCAATATGCGGTCCGTAGAGTGATTATGCGGCCGGAGAAATGCATTCCTCTGCAAACTATTTTCCTTTAGGTCCGTAACGTACTGTTCATTCCAAAAAGTCTGAACCGCGGCTCGATTTCTATTATTATAACACATAAATCTAACTTGGCACCACGAAATATCGGGTTTTTAGTTAAAACATTTACGGGGCCTTACAATGGCCTTCACGACTCCATTCATTTGAGGCTTGTATGCTGTACACATAGATTTTATTAAGTCACTGTTGAGGTTGGCGGCGTTGTCGGTGATGATAGATTGTGGCACCCCAAATCGGCAAACAATACGATCCCTAACAAAATCTACGACGACTTTCTTAGTTACAACTTTGTAAGATGCAGCCTCGACCCATTTTGTGAAGTAGTCTATGGCTACTAAAATGAACCTTTGCCCATTTGAAGCGGCGAGTTTTATCTGACTGATGACATCCATTCCCCAAGCAACAAAAGGCCAAGGTGCACTTGTTGCATTGAGTTCATTTGGTGGCATCCGTATCATATCTGCATGTATTTAGAACTGATGACACTTTTGGACATACTTGATGCAGTCCATTTCCATAGTCATCCAAAAATATCATGCTCTCAATATCTTCTTGGCTAAAACGAAACAATTCATGTGTGGTTCGCAAGTTCCAGTATGTATCTCTTCGAGCAGTTTGGAAGCTTCCTTGGAAACACATCGTAACAATCCTAGGTCGGGAGTCCTTCTGTATAGAATCCCTCCACTTTGGAAGAAATGGTTTGGATAATCTCTGGAGTGTGCGTTTCTGAGTATGATTTGCATGCTCCGGGTACTCTCCCTTTGCTAAGTATTCCTTGATATCATGGAACAACAAATTCCAATATGTTTCTTCTTCAACATGAGCACAAGAAGCTGGCCAATTATGGATCCTAACTAGAATAGGGTCGATGAAAATCTTTTTCGGGTGTTGTATCATGGAAGACAAAGTGGATAATGCGTCTGCGAACTCACTCTGGATTCTCGGAACATGTTTCAACTCTATCTTTGTGAATCTCTTCATGAACTCTTGCACATGATATATATATATGGTAATATTTTGGTATTCTTTGTAGCCCACTATCCTAGAACCTGATGTACCAGAAGGTCTGAATCACCAATTACCAGCCATATTATTGGTGCAAGCCTCATATTCAACCATATTGTTGGTGTACGGAAATCTGAGTTTTGCGGATACCGGGTAATGCTAACCTGTCTCTGACACCAAAACAGCTCCGATACCCACTCCTTTGAAATTTGCAACCCCAACGAAGAACATTCTCCAACCGTCGTAGGTTTAGGCGATATCTTCCCCTACAAATGATACTTCTTCATCGGGAAAATACATTTTCAGTGGTTCGTATTCTCCTCCTATAGGATTTTCTGCCAGATTATCGGCTAATGCTTGTCCCTTGACCACCTTCTGAGTTACATAGATGATGTCAAATTCACTCAAAAATATCTACAATTTTTGCAGCTTCCCTGTAGGCCGGTTTCCGGAATATATTTTAGAGGATCCATCCTTGATATGAGATATGTAGTGTAGGCACAAAACTAGTGCCTCAATTTCTGAGCTATCCATGTCAGGGCACAACAGGTGTGATCCAGCAAAGAATACCGTGCTTCACAGGGTGTGAACTTCTTACTCAGATAGTATATGGCCTGCTCTTTTCTCCTCGTCTCATCGTGTTGTCCCAAGACATAACCGAACGCCCCATGCAGTACAGAACGAAAGAGTAGCAAAGATTTACCAGGTTCCGACGGGAACAGGACCGGTGGTGTGGAAAAATATTCTTTCATTTTGTCAAAAGCTTTCTGGCATTCTTCAGTCCAACTTGTTGCGGCATCCTTCTTTAACATTTTAAAAATTGACTCACAGATCAAGGTCGATTGTGCTATGAAGCGGCTGATGTAATTGAGATGCCCCAAGAAGCTCATCACATCTTTCTTATTCCTCGGAGGTGGCATGTCCTGGATAGCCTTGACCTTTGACGAATCCAACTCAATTCCTCCGCGGCTGATGATGAATCCTAACAACTTTCCAGTAGGGACCCCAAAAGCACACTTTGCGGGGTTCAGTTTCAATTATACTTTTGAAATCGATCAAAGAACTTTCTCAAGTCCACTATGTGATATGCACCCTTCTTGGATTTTATGATGATGTCGTCCACATATACTTCTATCTCCTTGTGTATCATGTCATGGAAAATGGTCGTCATGGCCCTTATATAAGTGGCCCAGCATTCTTCAGACCAAACGGCATCATTTTATAGCAATACACCCCCTATGGTGTAATAAAGGCTGTCATCTCGGCATCTTCCTCATCCATCCGGATCTAATGATATCCCGCGAAACAATCCACAAAAGACTGGAGTTCATGCTTGGCACAATTGTCAATCAGTATGTGTATATTAGGTAACGAGAAATCATCTTTGGGACTTGCTAGGTTTAAATCTCGATAGTCGACACATACTCTGACTTTCCCATCCTTCTTCGGAACTAGCACGATGTTAGCCAACCTGGTTGGATATTCAACCACTCTAAGAACCTTAGGTTTGATCTGCTTGGTGACTTCATCTTTAATTTTCAGACTCATATCTGGCTTGAACTTTCTGAGCTTCTATTTTACAGGCGAACACAAAGGGTTGGTAGGTAGTTTATGAGCCACTATATTTGTGGTCAAACCAGTCATATCATCATAAGACCATGCGAAAATATCTTCATACTCTTTCAGGAAACGGATGTACTGTTCTTTCTCTAAAAGGTGACAGGTGAATGCTTATGCGAGTTTCTTTGACTGTTTCAGAATTTCCCAGATTGACTATCTCGGTTTCGTCCAGATTGGACTTAGGCTTGTTCTAAAAAATTTCCACTTCTCTGACAATTTCCTCAGGTATTACATATTTTTTCTTCTATTTCTTCCGAGTCACTATCCTTATGTTGCGTTGTCTCATTACATGTCACAGTTGTTGGTTCAACAGGATAAGTAATAATAATGTTGTAGAGAGAAAATATAAAGAATACTAATAAATACTAAAATATCAAACCATTAATAAATACCAAAACGTCAAACAAAAGCAATTTAACGATCCAAACAATTGTTTCAAAGCAAAATAATAAAATACTGAAAAATGTCTTAAAAATGCCCATAAAAATTGTTTTCAAAATGAATGATGCTAACAACTAGGCTACCCCGGAACTCGGTGGGCTCGTGATGGTGTAGCGATCCAGTTCCTTAGAACAACTACCTTCTCCACTGTCTGAATGACGAGGCCTTCCTACTTCTCCTCCTCAATTACTGCACTGCAATCCATATCTTCATCTTCCAAGAACAGATTCCTTAAGCCAGCTAGAACTTCATCTTCTTCAGACCCCCGCATCATATCGGCCTGATGAAAGGATTGGCTCAAATGCGGTACCAGTTGCTCAAGAGGGTAATAAGGACCACTCCATGGCGGTGACCAATCGTTGTACTCCTGCAAGGTGTACTGATATCCTAGTCCAAAGTTTGTGCCGTGACGCTTTAGCTGTATTGGTTTAGCGATACCCTGGAGATTCTTTCCGAGCCCCTTACCAGGTTCATACCCTGCCCATGCCAATATGCTCTGTATTTTGCTACTCCACAATTTATCTTTCTCAATCGCGTTGACATGCTCAATGCGATGGTAAGTTTCTCCACCGAACTTCCTTCTATTCTCAACAACCGGAACAGTCTGATTAGTTAAAATAAGATTACTCCCGTTTCCATGGATGATCACTTCCTGATGGTTCCATTCAAATTTCACAGCCTGATGCAGAGTAGAATCTATGACCCCCAGCAGCGTGTATCCAGGGTCGTCCCAATAGCAGATTGTATGTGGCAGATATGTCTAAAACTTGAAATTCAACATCAAACCAAGTCGGACCCATCTGCAAACAAAGGTTGGTCTCCCCAACCGTGGCCCTTTGAGACCCATCAAATGCTTTCACGTTCATACTTCCTGCTCGTATCTCATGCAAACCTTTACCCAACCTCTTCAGAATGGTCAATGGAATGATGTTGACACTTGAACCTCCATCTATCAAGACCCTGGAAACAAATTTTTCTTCGTACTGCATTGTGATATGTAGTGCCCTGTTGTGACTCAACCCTTCCAGCGGCAGTTCATCTTCATGGAAAGTGATCTTATGGATTTCCAATACTTGTCCCACCATATTGGCCATCTCTCCACTGGTAAGGTTGTTGGGTACGTAAGCTTCGTTCAACACTTTCATCAACGCATTCCTGTGCACCTTATAGTTCTGTAGTAGTGATATAATAGATATTTGAGCAGGGGTTTTGTTCAGATGATCAACCACAAAATACTCTCTTGCTTGAACCTTTCTCCAAAGATCATCCGGGCCAGTTTCAATGATAGGCAGTTTAGAAGCAACTTCTTTACTTGTCCTTCCCAAATGCTCGGGCATATAAGCCCTATCAGTTCTGGTCATGCCTTGTGCTGCACCTATTTCCTCCAATTTCTCCTTTCCTTTCCTTCTCGCTTTTGCATCATTGTCCCAGGGGTATAGCATTTGACTTAAAGGATGGTGTAGGTGCTACCGTCACGGTGAAGGGTGTGGTCACTTCCACCTCGAACGTAGTTGGTATGGCTGAGGGCGTTGTTACTTCAACCTCAAATGGAGTTGGTGCGGCTACCTCAACCTCAATTGGTGACTGAATCTGTACCACAATAGGTGTGAGATTGACTGTAGTTATTTTAGGACTATCCCCTTCACGAATGAGCCTAATTGATCTTTCTGGATCCTATTCTTCATCGGTTTCTATGACATTTACCCCTCGTCCCTGATATCCGAGAGAGGATTATTACGGACATTAGGTGCAACCTCTTTTGCTTGTATAACCTTGGTGTCGATCAACGTCTGGATCTTATCTTTCAAAGTGTGACATTCATCAATAGTATGACCCTCCATTCCCAAGTGGTAAGCACATATCTTTGTTTGGGTTGACCCACTGGGAGGAATGTTCCATGGCAACGGCGGGAATGGGAATGACATAACCAGCAACCTTCAGTCTCTCGTATAATTGGTCGATGGGTTCAACACTTGGGGTGTATTGTCTGAGCGATCTGCGGCCAAAATTTGGTCTAGGTTTTTAGTAGTTTTGGTGGGCTGATGGTGAGTGGTAGTATGCTGGCTGGGTACTGTATGTGTGGTAGTGATGATGGGTTTGTTAGTAACTGGGAGGTGAAGGTTTATATGCTGGTGGGGGTGTTTGGTATGTAAGAGGAGACTTTGGACCTTTGGCCACCATCACTGCCGCTACTTCCTTCTTTTTTGAAATGCCGCTGACTGCAAGGCTTTGTTTGTAGCCTAGAGTGCTTCAAAATTTGTTACCATTCCGCTCTTAATCCCCTCTTCTATTCTTTCTTCAAATTTGATGATGTCTGGAAATTTATGGTTCTCAATAACCATCAGTCTCTCATAATACTGCGGATCCTGAGCTCGGACAAAGAACTTATTCATTTGTTCTTCTTCCAGTGCTGGCCTTACTTTCGCAGCTTCTGACCTCTACCGAGTAGCATACTTGTGAAAAGTTTCCGTCGGCTTCTTTTTAAGATTCTGAATATAGAAGACGTCTGGTGCATTTTTTGTATTGAACCTGAACCGATCCATAAAATCTGATGCCATACTCACCCATTTAACCCATTTCTTTGGGTTTTGACTGATGTACCAGGACATGGCGTCTCTAGTGAGGCTCCTCATGAACAACTTCATGCGGATTCTTTCATCTTTACCAACCCCTACGAGCTTGTCACAATATGTCCTAAAATGTACATTCGGATCACCTGTCGCAACGAACATTTCAAACTTAGGAGGTTTGTAACCCTCTGGCAGTTCTACGTCCGGTTGAATACACAAATCCTCATAATTCAACACCTCAACGCCTTACCACCTTCGACACCTTGGACTGGACTAGTAAGCTTCTTAAGTTCCTCTAATATGTTCTTGATGAGCAATTCCTTCTCGGTAGACTCCGGTGGATACAGGGGTTGTTGTGAAGTCTGGGGGTAAGGTTTCCACGTATATAGGGTTACTTTGGTGGACTCCAAGAATTTGGGTGTAATGGTGGTCGTTGGTTGAATTTTGGGGATCAGGTGTGGGTTATGGTGCATTTTGAGGAGTGTGGTAGGTGGTAGTTTGTGGATAGTGGTCGGATGATGGTGATATTGTGGAGGAGTCGGTACTGGTGGAGGATTAGGATCTTGAAGAGGCGTGGCATATTGATGAGGTGCGGGAGGATTTAGTGGATGCTGATTTTGTGTGTTCTTGGGAGGTGCTGGGTTTTGGGTGTTCTGTTGATTGATATCGAGATCATTTAGGGTAATGGAAAGGTTTGCCAAGTTCCGGACCTGATCAAGTTCCCCTTGTAACTCCACTATCTTCTGTCCTAACCGCAGGACCAAGTCATTCTGTGTCGGAGTACTCCAACCATCCGAAGTTTCGACGTTCTCTGCATTCGTAGCTTTTGTTTTTCCTGATTCTACTCATAGAATCCATTTTATCTTTTCTTTTGTTTTTGGGATCACTTGGAGGAGGAGGAGGAGGACCTCTAGATCTGGTATGATATGCTGATAATGCCAGTATGCACGAACCAACCTTAGGTAACGAGAGTAAATAAAAGAAAAGAAAAACAAAAGCTAAACAAGTCAGTAAGGAGTATTTGCGGTATTTAAACATGTATTGCGAAATTATAAATTCACGTCCTAATTTGGGGACCTCATTATGCCCGAGGTAGGCCTAAGCGACATATAGATTTGGAGGAAATTGATGCCAATAACTACGTCATTTCATTAATATAATGAATAGACCAATCTCAAATAAAACGACAATAATTATAAAAGTCACTAATGACATTTGCCTTATTACAACTAAATTCTAAAACGAGTCTAGATAGCAAATAAAAGCTTATTCCTAATCTATTTGGTCCGAGAGGGACTTTCTCCATGCTTGGCCTTCTTAGCTCCATCAATCAAGTTCCCTAGGCCACGCATGTCCAACAACAAATATGCTCTTGCTAGATGCCCTCCTTCATTGCCCTATGCATTCTGACAGTCCGAGATTCTCTTCCTCATCTTTCCCTCAAGCTCCATCAACCCCTGCTCAAAATATTCCAACCTCTCTATTGATTTAGTGGCGATTTCTCTCCACTCATTGATTGCTTCCATGCCCACTTTATGCTGCTCCAAATGCCTGGCTTCAGACTCGAAAAGCCTTTTGCGCAACATCCTGTATTTGACTTGTGCTTCAACAGCATCGTCTATGACCCTATTTCTCAAATTAACCCCTGGCTTGACATCTCCCGCTATGTCATCTACCAACGATGATGGATAGAAGTACACATGGCCGTCATGATACCTATTTGTCTCGATGGTATCTTTCTCCATAATTATCTTTTGATGCCACATATGTTCTGCCTCAAACTTTAATGGAATGGTGTTCTCCTTGAAGTATTCTTTGTATTGAACCATATTTGAAACTCGTGGTATAACATGCTTTCTCCCAGCTTGCCTCATAACCCTTATAGGAGCATAAGGATAGATTCCTCTCAATCCGATTAGCACTAGATGAGGAGCCTCTCTCAAACTGATGATGAACTCGCTGCTAGGGAACTATTCGAACATCCAATGCACCTTTTCATCAGTCAGATTGCTAAATAAATGTACCCAGCTCACTACGTTTCCCGGTTGTGCAAACCTGTTTGGGATAAAAGTCATTCTCTTCGGATGGTGATAGGCTATTTGGTCATTCCATGGTCGTCGCGAAAGTTCTTGACGGTATTCACCTCTGTGAAGGAGTTCTAACAACCATACTTGCAGCAACAAATTGCAACCCTCGAAGTGCCCATACCTTTTCTTGCAACGATCTAAACAACGGTACATCTCAGCCAGAATCATAGGGACAATGGTGTAAGTTTTCCCCTCAATTCCCTCAATTAATGTCCTAGTGACCATAGCTAGGCGGGTGTGTATCCTTTCTCCTTTCATTGGAAATATCAGCATCCCCAGATGACAGACAATGAATACAAAGATCCGGCGGTGTGTCCAACCCAAAAAAGTGATGGCGAGCTCGCATGGTAAAGGCGATATGAATTTCTATGCCCATAACGCTCATAAAGGAGCTCAAATGGTTTATATGACTTTTTCAGATAGAGTAACCCATCATTTCTCTTGAAACCCATCTTTTTTCAAGAAACCTCAGGAAGTGCGATTTTTCGGTACCAACAAATCAGGGCTATCCCATGGGAGTCCGGCGAAGCCTCCTATTTTTTATAAAAGCAGAGTCATTTCTATGTCACAAAAACAGAAGACGGATCTCTTCTCATCCCAAAACATGGTGGCGGTCTCAATTAGTGCATTGTTTGGCTGAATGTCTAATAAAGAGGGTAAATTCTCGAGGACTCTTTTTACATGGTTTTTTTCACTTGGAGAGAGATTTTTTCCACCAATCCAGCAGCAACGGTGGGATATTTTGAACCATGCCGAACCTGGGGACTTTGTGCCTCATTTATGATAAACAAATAAAGTTAGCCCTTTCCCCCTCCGAATTTGACTATTTACACATTAATGATCAACATATTGGCATGTTTTCTCCAAATAATGCATAGATCGTGATTTGTGTCCATTGGGATTATGGAAATTCCGGAGGACTTTGGACAAGGCTTGTCTTAGTAGGTTATCACGCTGACAACATTGTAACCCATACTAGTATTGGACATGATGCATGCACATTTAATATTAGATTCGGGGTTTCTAGAAAAGTCTAGACTGGTACCCTCAAGCGGACAAATTGAGAGGAAAAGGCATGGAACTGTCGACTGCACAGCTGATCGACTAGTTTTACTGCAAATAATCCTTTCCAAATTTAAAGGGTGATTTAGGAAGAGCGCGGACACTCATCAAGTGCCGCTATGGTATTATTTAGGCACAAGTGGAATATGATGTGGAGCATGATTTATGAAAATAGAAAACAACACGTTGTCAAATATTTTATATGATGAAAACATTAAATGCAATATTAAATTAAACGTAAAGACATAAAAAGAAAGGAAAACAAGAAGAAGTTAGTTCGCGCAATGGTGAAGTTGTAATAAAGTAAGTGAGGGAGTAAGGGTGGGGAGAGACATGATGTAGCAATTCTTGAAGAAAAACTTGGAGCAAGCAAACATGACTAGAAATAAAGGAAAACGCATGTTATAACCAAGTTGAGAAGAGATTTGCATATTAATGAGGATTCAAATAAAGGGAAAATAGGCGAATGGATGTGCATGCAACAATAAAAGGGAGTCGGGAGTGGGATATTCATGTAAAAACAAAAATAATAAAAGACACGTTTGTCAGAGAAGACTAATTCATACAAATCAAATTTTCTATGGTTATAGCCTAAAAATATCCCCAGCAGGGTCTCCATGCTGTCGCGCCCCTTTTTCCTCGCGAAATCGGGTTTCGACATGTGACAACTCTTTTAAGGAGGTGTTAAAAGAGGAGAGTCGCCCCCTAACGGGTTTAAGGTGCATTAGGGCACCTATATGCATATGACTCGGGTTTACTAGTTTGCGTCACCAAAGATCGGGTAAGGGCTCAAATTACCCCGAATAGAAGGTGTTAGTCACTCTTCGAGGTCCACAACTATAGGTCCCGACCGAACTCAAATTATATGAATTAGTGAGATAAACAAAGACAAAGAAAGCAAGAAGTTTGGGAAAATTTATTATTAAAAGACTCTGAGAAAATACAAACACTTTATTCAAAGAAAGATGAGGGGGGTCCTAATTTCTTTAGCCTAAAGAATCACCCCATGCAATATAAATAATAATTTATAACTCCCTCAAGATGGGTTGTTACTCGTATTATTTAGTGAGCACAGAATATCATCTCATGCTACCCGATTACTCTCTTTGAGTTTTTTTTGCCTAAATTGCACTAGTTGATTCTAAACCGTGCCTTATACGTGCATTACCCGTCCCATGCCTATGGCCCAGGAGGCATTTGGACCTCTATTTTGGGTGGTTTTAGACTTAACTTAGGCTGCTCCAAATGATAAATCTAAGCGACATTCAAAACATCTAGGACTGCACATAAGGGCACTAAATGGCTCAAGTTGGCCTCCACATGTAAGCAACAAATGCATGCGAAAAAGTTTTACATATTAGGAAGTTGACAAATCTCAGACTTAATACGAAATAGAGTCCTTAAATCCTATAGTCATGGCTTGTATATGATTCTGAAATTCAAACATACAGGCGGTGTTGTTGTCTGAAAACAACAAATTTGCAGATCAAAAGTATTACAAATCCTATAGGCATAATCTCTAAATTGTTTGCAAAATAAGGCAGTGAAACAGTTTGATCGTTCAAAATTGCCAGCATTGATTTTATCAGCTTACTTTCTAGGCGAGCAACACGATCCTATAGGAAGGATTTCTAAGAATTGGCAATTAAAACTTGTTTTTATCGTTTCATTACTATAGGCATGTTTATAGTCGAGCAATACGCTGGGAATAACAATAACAATAGCTAATTCGATTATATTCCTATAGGCATGATATCTACGAGAATATTATGAAGAGCATGTATTTATTAATCAACGTGATCCTATAGGCGTGATGTCTATCATAAAGTAATTTGAACAAATAATCACTAGGTTGCAACATAATAGGGAGATAACAACATGTAGGAATGGAACGAGAACAAGTGAGATATTCATGTCCTTTAGGCATGTTTTCTAAAAATAGAGCATGTTGAGAAAAATTAAACATTCAGATCCTATAGTCAGGATTCCAAAGAAAAACATAGAAATAGAGCATGTTGAGAAAAATTAAACATTCAGATCCTATAGACAGGATTTCTACCCTTTCATGCAAACATTAGAATAGACCCATTTTCCCCAATTTACACTAATATCCCAATTGTTATTACAAAATTATTACAGGCCCAATAATGAATAAAATTACAAAGTGGTACTAGTAATTATAGTAGGCCCAAGACAGGCCGAAAAATACCCAGCCCTGCCAAGCCTTCAACTTTGTCTTCACACATATTTCAACATAGCCCAGGATCCATAAGAGAACTTGGACCAAACCCAACATCCATAGTTTGATCAAAGGATCAAGGAAAATAGTCATTTACACAAGCCAATTGGCCTATTCAGTAGGCAGAGAGAGAGAGAGAGAGAGAGCAGAAATGAGTAGTCATGAAAGAATGGCCAAGAACCTCAGGCCCTATTGTGTCATAGTTCACAAGGGTCTCAAAGTGGACCCCCATCGGTGCTCACATTAGGGAGGTTAACAGGGATAGCTTTAGTGGCCTTGGCTTTCAGCCGGCCAAGAATTATAGGTTTAGAATAGGGAAGCAACCAATGAAAATAGTAGTAAAGTAATATGATTTGGAAGAGTGCACAAACATTACAAAGTGATCACATAATGAACATATCAACACAGAGGGTGCATGAACTCAAGAAACAAGTTAATGCTGCAAGTTTTCACTTAACACATTGGGGCAATGTACTTTTGTTACAGATTAATAAGCAAGGGAACCTCATGCCTGTAAGGCAACAATTAACACTAGATTAACATGTTCAACCCTAAGGATCAAATTATTCTAAACACTAGGACTTAAACAGTACAACTTATACCAGTGAGGCAATCAGAATCAACCATTATAGGGTACACAATTTAAGAAACTAGTTTGAAGGGTTCCACCTAGTTTCTAGGGATATAGAATTGAGCAAGGCAAGAACATATTAAGTGACAAACATAGTCATAGGAGCAAATTACTGCTAGAGTGAGGGTTTCAATACATATTAGGGAATGACATAGCAGTATTGAAGCCCTGATCCCACCATACAATCACATTTGATAGCAACAGTAACCAACAATTATATCACATGGATCTTCATCATCAAGAACATAAGTTGATATCAACCAACAACAATATGAAGTCAAGGCATAATATTCCTTACCAAACAATAATTCATATATGGTGTTGCCATCATTATTTAACTCAATAAAACCAATCCACAGTTTCTTTTAATCATTTTCCACACTCGGCCCTTAACAATTAGATACCTTCTCGCATTAGAGTACATTAACATTCTTTCATTTAGTAGCACATACTGCCATATTTACATATTCGAACATTTAACGAACCTTACACATGATAGGATAAGCATAAAGAATCACCCTTCACAATCGAAAATAGCATGGTAATCGACTAAGAAAATCAGAGAATGAAACCTTACACCTAGACACAACAGGACAACCAATTCACGTATGCTCAAGAAAATATTTCATATTGTGTGTTCGGACACCAACAAGGTTACTCTGAAAGGATTAAAGTTAGACACACATACTTTGAATCGGAATTCCCCTTTAGTTTTCTACCATAATTAACCGAACCTTCTAGCACCTTCAATCTAGTTCACGATGTGGCATAATTGAACTTAGAATTAGGAATAATGATCATGTCTTGAACTCACTTGAGCATTCTATCAAACACTAGGTGTTTTTAGATTAAAGGGCCTATTTTTAGTGAAAGGTTACTCTAACCCATTTCGTTTTTACTAGATTATGACTAGTTGGTTACATGCATGCAAGACTCCTACCCCCATCTTCATGAACATACTTAACCATGTTTTATTTTAACAAAAATCTGGAAATTTAGGTTGATGGGGTAGAAGCTTACCTCTTGTAGTGAAAAAAATAATGTCCTACTTGATCAATTCCAGGCTTGAGTAGTGATGGAGGAACAAATTTGATGAAGTTGGAACTCTCTCTCTCTAGAACCCACTCTCTCCTCTCTCTAATTTATCAAAAAATAAGCTTAAAATTAAAGGGGTAAGTGTTTTAATGAGCTAGGGGTTGGGTATAAAATTAGAATTTTAACAGTCCCGAAATAGAAATGCGGTCAGGAATGCGATCGTATTCCTGCTATGCGGTTCGCATTCCTGTCAGATAAATGGACCTTAAATGGGCGAAAAAAGAAAGCAGACTGCCCAGGTATGCGACCACTATGCGGTCCGCATACCTGTTAGGCGATCGCATAGTGCGTTGCATAACTCCCTCAGCAAAAAAATCAAGGTTCAAGAATGCGACAACTATGCGGCCCGCATTCGTGAAATGCGATTGCATTCTAGGACGCATAGATGTCCTCAAAATGGACAACAAACTGTCCAAGTATGCGACCACTATGCGGTCCGCATACCTGATCTGCGATCGCATAGTGGACCGCAGATCTGCGCAAATCTGGAAAAATTGTATCTTTTAAGTCCCGGGGTACTATTACTCAAAAATGGCCCGTTTTAAGAATTTCTACAGTTATAACAACACATAGACTTATTTGGGCATTATTTGTAGCCATTAAATTTTACGGGTCTTTACGTTCTCCCCCACTTAGAATCATTCGTCCTCGAATGAGGATCGGGGAATCACTTAGTTAAGAGAACACAAAACATGCCAACCCCCGAATTTTTACTAACTCCGATATTTCCTGAAAATTTTGCCAGAGTTTCCTTTGTAATTAGGCCTATCTACCTGTCAGAGAGCCTCCAAAACACATTTTAACCAATTCAACACATTTTCAGTTACTCTATTAACTTGCACATAATCCGGTCATTTCAACAAGCTACATATAATTCAATTAANGGGGGGGGGGGGTATGGGGTGCTTTAGCACAAAATTTGACACAATATATAATTTCTTAGGAATGACAATTTTCAAAACATTACCGGACTTATTCAAACAAATGGGGATATTTCTCTCTCATTTCATTCTCCACGTCCCATGTGGCTTCCTCGACTTGTTGATTTCGCCATAATACTTTAACAGAAGCAATCTCTTTGCTCTTCAATCTACGGACTTGCCTAATAAGAATAGCAACCAGAACCTCTTCATATGACAATCCTTCATTAATTTTAACCGTCTCAACCGGCACGATGGCGTATGGATCCCCAATCACCTTCTTCAACATGGTCACATGAAACACTGGGTGTACTAATGACATCTTAGGGGGCAATTCCAGCCTATAAACCACCTGTCCTATCCTTTGAGCAATCCTATATGGCCCGACATACCAAAACAAGGTTCAAATATAAGATCGATTCAAACAAAAGGGATATGGCTTGTAATGTGGTTGCCAA
>ML382455.1:5621-24159 GCA_005239525.1 Nicotiana knightiana | reverse complement strand
TCTTCCCTTTGTGTTGCAGGTCACGATGTTGTACGACCAGGCTTTCTCCAAGCTACGAGACGACCTGACCCATCATGAGGAGGAGTCCGAGAAACTCGCCTCGGAGTCGAATGAGCTAAAAACTCTATTCGCCCGAAAGGAAAAGGAGTTGATTGGCCTCCAAGCAGGGTTGGAGAAAGTGTTCCACGAACGGGCCAACTTCGCCGAATAGGTAATTTGGTATTCATGAGATTTGCCCTTTTTTATTATAACTTGGTGTTTATTGCCTGATTCGGCTCCTGCATATTGAGCGAAAGGATGCTTTCGCGGGGCATCTTCGGGAAGAGATTATGGCCAAAGATGCCGAGATTCTTGAGCTGAGTGGTACAAGGATAGCATGGCCTTGGAGAGGGGTACTCTTCAGGAGGATCTGGCCTCGACTAAGTGTCTTCTTAAAATATTCTATAGAAGAGGCTGACAAGTAATAGGCGCTTCATGCTGAATCGGCTGTCGCGCTGTCCACGGCCAAGTCTGAAGCCGATGCACTCTTGATCTCATATCGGGAAGATGCGACCGAAGCGAATGCTAGATCCAGAGAGATCTATGAAGAAGCTGATCTCAGGTTGTCCCGTGCCCTTGGTCGTGCTCGATTAGAGGCTCGGAGGCAGGCCTTCGAGGAAGTGCACGCCAAGGGTTTCGGCCTCTCTACCGAGATCGAAGAAGTGAAGGCCTTGGAAGAGGAGTCGGCGGCTCCGACCACTTCGGGTGAGGGCTCGTCAAGTGGCTCGAGGAGCAGCGACGATGAAGACTAGGCACTTTGTTCTTTTTACTTCTTCTTCTTTTGTATGTGGAATCCGCGTGGAAGTTTTTGTAAATGCACCTTTGTAAATATATTTTTGGAATGCAAAGGGTTTTCTCGTTCAATGTCTTCAAAGTTTTGCCTTTTAGTGTTTCTGCAAAAGTTGAGCTCGAACTTTAATTTAACTTCTTCGAGGTTGATCTTGGAGTAACAGGGACCCTTGAGATCGGACTGCTCTGATTTCGAACACATGCTTTCCCTAGGTCGGGATGGTAAGGTATCGATTTGAATCCTCAATCCCTCGAATACTGTGTAGTGACATCATTCTTATGACATGACCGTGAAGTAATCGAAGTGGCCCCGTTAGTATATTTCCCCAAAAGTCATAATTTCCTCGTCAGAGCTGATTGGATATCAAAGTTAATGAATAGTCGCCGCTCTTCTTATATGTACTTGCTTTCTCTTGCATTAGGAGCTTTACTGCTTTGCGCAATTATCTTCCTCTATAGAATTCTTTTTTGCACCAGTTCTTCTGCCATCTCAATTTGAAGCTTTCGCCGAGCTTTCACCTCCCTCTCTTGCTTTGAAGGAGTTATGGCTACTATGTCTACATCCTCTCATCAGAAAGAAGGAAGTCCCTCCTCTTCTTCTCGCCCGGTCGGTGGTACACCGTCGGCGTTTGGCGAGCTAACCTTGAACTGTTTTGTCTCGACGAAAGACTTTACGATAGAAAAACCTATCAACGTTCCGGGTCACCGAGAACATGCATCGAGGTTCATTCAATCAATAGAAGAGAGACACCTCGAAGCTGTGCGGAGAGACTGAGTATAGGGAGAAAAGGTGATGCTGCAGTTACCCTCCCGGGAAAAAGATATTATGGCCCATGTAGAGGGGTTTTTGAACGTGTATACCAACCCTTTTACGTTGGGTCCTCTCGACCGACTCGTGCTCGAGTTCTTTCAAAGATATCGAGTTATGTTGGCTCAGATCCATCCATCTTTCTGGCGGATCGTGTTGATGATGAGGCTTTTTGTTGAAAAGGCTAAGCTCGAGTTCACTCTTAGTCACCTCATTAGATTGTATCGGACTTTGCATTATCGAGGTCTAATTACAATACGACGCCGATCCACCAAGCCCTTTATTGCCAGTGATTACGAGGACAGTGGTCAAGGGTGGATGAGTCGGTTTGTTCGAGTGTGCACTGTTGATATCATTCCTGCGGAGTTGCTGCCCTTTCCTGAGAAATGGAATTTCAAGCGTAAGTGACATGCTGTACTTTAATTTTTTTGTTCTTGGTGAAGGTAGACTCTGTAAGAGTATTTTCTTTCTTTCATCGCAACGTTCCTGTGGATGCCAAATAAGGTCCCCGATCTTGTGGGCTGGGCCCGCAAACTGGTAGCCTCTTCGACTTATGATGAGCGCAAGTGGCGAGACTTGTCAAAAGGAAAATGGGAGGCTAAGAACCATGGTATGTGCTATGTAGTCCTTATATCGAGGAGTGCTTTCCTTTAACTACACTAATTTCTTGGTTGCAGGTATCAGCGAGTTTTCTGAGGCGAGACCGTCCCCTTTCGAGGAGGAGGAAAGGTCTTCGACTTCCAAGCCAGGAAAAGATAATAAGAGAAAAAGATCCCCGGAGGATGAGGATACTTATAGCAAAGCAGGACCTGCCCGGAGGCGTGGGGAGGATGCATCCAGTGATGAAGACCTTATATTCATTGGTCGATCTAATGGAAACGTGTGTGAAGAGGAAAGATCTACGTCGATGGCTCGAGCCAAGAGGCCTCCCAAGGTTGTTGAGCCTGCTGGGCTCGAGGCCCTCAACCTCGAGGGAGAGGTTTCACAAGAGAGGAGGGTCAAAGGTCCTTCATTACCCGATCTGGCAGCTGGTCCTCGGATGTTGGGGAGCACTCCAAAGGAAATGGGCTCTGACGTGCCTCCGCCTAATCAGAGTGCCCCGGGTTGCCTTACCGGGGCCGATGAGACCGAACTGGTAGATGCGAAACTTCGAGGAAGGTCAACAACTTTGCTATATGGTGAGTTTTGAAGTCATTATAACTTTTCTAACTTCATACTTCCTTGTTTTAAACTGAACTTGGTTTCTCACAGGCTTTCGAAAAACTCAAGTCTGAGTTGCTTTGCTGTGAGACGAAGTTTCATAAAGCCTTAAATGGGGAGAAATCTCTCAGGCTTCTTTGTGACAAGAAGGCAAGAGAGCTGATACACCATCGATCGGAGTTGAACCGAAGTCATGATTATGAAGGCAACCTCAAGAGACAGGTAACCTCTATTTTGAGGGAACGCAGGCTTCTTCTCCCATCTTGGGAAACTAACATATCGGTATCTCAGTTGCAGAGAAAGACAAAGACGCTGGGACGCCTTCGGGGCGAAGTCAACCAGGTCAATTCTGAATGCAATGCATTGAAGGCACATATAGATGCTCATGTTGCGGCCAAAAGGAATGCTTTGGCTAAGGCCTCCGCCCTCGAGATACAACTTCGTAATGCTCGAGAAAGCAACTCGATCCAGACGAGCAGAAGTGCTAAACTTGAAACATATCTTTTGAAGATGAAGGCCGAAGTTGTAGACGCTCGGGCCGAAGCGGAGGAGGTCCGGTCAAATGCCGATAAGAAGGTGACCATCTATCTAAAAGATGTTGCGGAAGTTCGTATGAAGTTGAGGAGGGCTTTTTATAGAGAGAGAAGGAACAATGAGTATGCCTGATGCAGATCTCGGAGGGAAACCCTCGAAGGATTCATGCTAAGGGCTTCGATCTCTCGGAGGAGGTAAAGCAGGCCAAAGCGGATGAGATCGACGCCAAGTTCTTTGTTTCTATTGATGTCGATGCTGACGTTTGAAGATAACGAGGAAAAGGCCGTTGAGGGAGCTGGTCCCGAGGGGCTGACAAAGATATAACCTCCGAAGGAGGGGGGACTAAGTCCCCGAAGATAGACTAGCTCTTTCATTCTTTCTTTGTATAAGGGGCTTCCCGGGGGGCATTGTATCTTTGTACTATTACATATAAAAAAGAAGCCTCTCGATTTTCCCTTTATATAAATTTCCACTCGCTCGTGTCTTTGTTTATGTTTTGAGTTTTGATACTTGCCAATAATTAGTCCAATACGTTAGATTTTGAGAAAAAAACCCTTAGGTTGTGCTTGATGAGTAATTGATAATAGCTGACCATTTAGGGGTCGGTCCTCGAATCAAGTTTTGAGTCGGGCTCACCGAATCTTAGGTTTTCAACATATTGGCCTTTAGGCTCTTTAGCTCGGCCCTGAGGCTCTTTAGATTATCCCTGAGGCTCTTTATGTTGGCCCTGAGGCTCTTTAGGCTGGCCCGTAGGCTCTTACTCATTATCCCTTAGGCTCTTTTTAGATTGGTCGATGCGACCTTTAGTATGGCTATAGTTTTCCCTCATTTTGGCTAAAGACTTTTGAAGTTTTGATTATTCCTTGTCATGTTTTGTGTTCGTCTGACTCTTCGACGGCTCAAACGAGAACCCCGATTATGAGTCGATATGTGACAATGGTTGAGTACCCCGGGAGGTTCTCTTGAAGGCTGATTTTCGAAGCCTTTTTACTGAAGGCTGATTTTTTCGTAGCCTTTTTATTGTTTTGAGTTGATGTGATCGAAGATCTTTTGCTTATGCCGAGGGTACCTGATTAACCAGTTCTTTTCGACGTATATTTGTAGTATTTGAAGGCTTTTAGTTTTACGGCGGCAGTCAGAAGTCTCCGAGCCACGTTAATTTGGTCGGAGCACTTTCGATATAACTGTAGTCTTTAGTCCCCCGGTGAGATGCCCTCGGCATCTATATCGAGGGTATGACTTTTTAGGGGTCTTACAAGTTCGGATATAAAGCCTTGGCCTTAATATCAGGGTTATGGCATTTTGAGGTCTTATAAATTTGATGTCGCCTGATGGAGGGCTTACTAGCTCGAAGTTGCCTCGTTGAGGTCTTATAAATTTGATGTCGCCTCATAGAGGGCTTACTAGCTCGAAGTTGCCTCGTTGAGGTCTTATAAATTTGATGTCGCCTCATAGAGGGCTTACTAGCTCGAAGTTGCCTCGTTGAGGTCTTATAAATTTGATGTCGCCTCATAGAGGGCTTACTAGCTCGAAGTTGCCTCGTTGAGGTCTTATAAATTTGATGTCGCCTCATAGAGGGCTTACTAGCTCGAAGTTGCCTCGTTGAGGTCTTATAAATTTGATGTCGCCTCATAGAGGGCTTACTAGCTCGAAGTTGCCTCGTTGAGGTCTTATAAATTTGATGTCGCCTCATAGAGGGCTTACTAGCTCGAAGTTGCCTCGTTGAGGTCTTATAAATTTGATGTCGCCTCATAGAGGGCTTACTAGCTCGAAGTTGCCTCGTTGAGGTCTTATAAATTTGATGTCGCCTCATAGAGGGCTTACTAGCTCGAAGTTGCCTCGTTGAGGTCTTATAAATTTGAGTCTTTGATGACTCGATGAGCTGGTTGTTGATGATAGTCCTCGAGTGTTCGAGAGTATTTGGCCCTTTAGCAGTTTCATGAGAATAGTAAACTTCGTTTGAGGAACAAAGTATTTTGACGACTAATAATGCTTCTTTGAATACTTGATACATGCGTACATGTTTTTTGCCTTCTGGGGATCGACTATTCTATATGAACACGATTCGTTTGACCTTTTGGTCCACTACAACATTGGTCTGTCGAGACCTTCTTCGGCATAACTTGCTTTCTTCGAAAGAGTAGGCTCCAAGGGTGTTGCCCCCAATATTCGAGGTTGATTGAAAAGAAGCCTTGAATATTTGTTGAGTTTTCCTTAGGTAGCATATAGGTGTTTCCTCGTTAAAAACCTTGCCGGTAAAACACATTTGGGATAAAACCCGATCTAAGGAAAAATAGTGCAACACATGCTTTAAAACCCAAGGTCTTCGAGCTGGAGGGTGATTCGATTCCACTCAATAGAACACCTGCAATAAGTTAGTATAAAACATAAATGAAAAGGGAAAGGTTGTACCTCAGCAATGATAGGGTTTGAGCCTCGATATGCTTCAACTGCTTGCTTCGAGGACGCGGCACGGTCCTTTATTCACTCATTCGGGTGCATCTGAGAATGTAGGTTATGGTTGCTACTTGGTTGTTTGCTTGTTTTTTGGCTCCTTCGAGGTAGAGAGTGTCGATGCCGGTGCCACGTCATGCACCGCGAACATCTCTCTTGCTGCATGTTGCTCCCCGTACACTAATTTCACTTCGTTCTTCGTTGGAAACTTCATTATTTGATGAAGGGTTGACGACACCGCTCTCATGATGTGTATCCATGGCCTTCCGAGTAAGGCATTGTATCTCATGTCACCTTTGATGACATGAAACTTGGTGTCTTGAATTGTACCGGCCACGCTGACTGCGAGGATGATTTCCCCTTTGGTCGTCTCGGTCGCCATGTTGAATCAATTGAGGACTCGAGAAGCGGGCACGATCTGATCGAGCAGTCCGAGATTCTCCACCACCCTCGACCTGATTATGTTGGTCGAGCTACCTAGGTCCACGAGCACACGTTTAATTTGAAATTTATTCAAAAAGAAAGAAATTACCAGTGCGTCATTATGAGGCTGAGACAAGGTCTCGATGTCCTCTTCGCTGAATGAAAGAGCATCTTCCGGTATGTAGCTTCGAGTTCGCTTTTCCCTGGTGATGGATACTTTTATTCGCTTGAAAATGGGTCCCTGTGGGACGTCGACTCCTCCAATGATCATGTGGATGATGTTCTGAGGTTCTTCTGGTTCATTTTTTATGTTCGCCTCTCCTTCCCGAAACTGGTTCTTAGCTCGGTCACTGAGGAACTCTCGAAGGTTCCCTTCGCTGATTAGTCGGGCTACCTCTTCTCGAAGTTGTCTGTAATCCTCGGTCCTATGCCCGTGAGTGCCATGACATTTGCATACTAAGTTGGGGTTTCTTTGTGAAGGATCTGACAGCATGGGTTTTGGCCACCTGGTATCTTTGATCTTACCTATGGCTGATACGATGTCCGAGACATCGATGTTGAAGTTGTACTCAGATAACCGAGGCGCCTCTACCGGCCCAGTGTGCCTATCGAACTCGGTTTTGCTCATGAGTCCCCGAGAACCTTGGCCTCGATTGATCCTTCGATCGCTCCGGGGTATGTTGCGCCTCGAGGCATTTGTTTGATCTTCTACATACAGTTGGTATCTTTCTTTGTTTGGTATCGATTCCCATTTTGTAAACCTAGACTTCTTTGCCAAGAGCCTGCTTGGGTATATTGATCCCAAGGCAGCTCCTAATTAGTCGTCCTCGACCCTGATCTTCGATTGATACCTGTTGTGTACATCCGCCCAAGTTACGACCGGGTGTTCGATCAAATTTTTCTTGAGCTATACTTCCCAGTCATCAGATACTGGTGGTAATTCTATTCGCTCCATCTGAAAGCGAGATACGAACTCCCTTAACATCTCGTTCTCCCTTTGTTTAATTTTGAAGACGTCGGACTTTCTTGTAGCAATCTTGATGGCACCGGCGTGTGCCTTCACAAAAGAGTCTGCTAACATGGAAAATGAATCTATCGAGTTAGGGGGTAAGTTATGATACCACATCATGGCCCCTTTTGACAGTCTCCAAATGTTTTCAATAAGACGGACTCAGTCTCGCCATCCTTTAAGTCGTTCCCTTTTATACCACAAGTGTAAGTGGTAATATGCTAATTGGGGTTCGTGGTTCCGTTGTATTTCGGGATATCGGGTATCCTGAACTTCTTTGAAATGGGCTTCGGAGCCGCACTCGATGGAAATGTTCTTTGCACGAACTTCTTCGAATCTACCCCCTTCAAAATCGGAGGTGCACCCGGGATCTAATCGACCCTCGAGTTATAGGTTTCTACTTTTTTGTCGTTAGCTTCTATCTTCTTTTCTCCCGATTCAATTCTTTTGGCGAGGTCCTCAAGCATCTTCATAATAGCGGGGTCTGTTGCTGACCCATTATTGCTTGATCTCTCTGGTGCCTGCCCGACTCGAGGAACCGTTTCCGGTGCTACTGTGCTTGGAGTTTTTGTTGACTCTGCAGCTGAGCAATAGCTACTTGATGTGCTTGTAGCATCTCAAAGATGACTTGTAGGCTAATTTCCCTTTCCTCTCGAGCAGGAGTTCTCTGCGCTTCATTTTGGTCTCCTCCGCGCACACTTTTTCCGGTGTGAGAGCTTACATCGACATGCACAGCGTTGCGAGAGGCCATATTGACGGTGAGTGGTGCTGGTACTACCCTAGCATTTTCTGATGGTGCACCGGTGATTGGGGCCACTGCACTGTTCTCTCCATGGGCCTCAAGGTTATTGTTCTTATGTGCATTCACTGAGTTAGACATTTTTTTACTTGAAATCAAAGATTATTGGACAAGAAAAACTGTGAAAAATAATTTGTGTTTTCAGAAAACCAGCACTAAAACAATCACTATTATTTTTAGCCCCACGGTGGGCGCCAAACTGTTTTCCTTGAAAACGATATTGATAATTATATTTGATTTGTGGTTCTAAAAATACGTGATTTGTTTTAATACTAGTTATTAGGTAGGAAATGCTAAGTATATGCCAGAAGAGTAAGATATGCAAACCAAAATAGTCACAAGGCTGAGCCTCGAGCTCACTGAAACTGGGCCTCAAGGTCGAACGAAAACGCTTAGTAATGAGCAGTCGATGGAGAAACAATAATTTTGGGGGTCTCGGGGATAGCCTTTTTCATCCAATAACGAGCAATAAATGAAGAACAATTAATAAACACAATAAATGGAAAGTAATCAATCAGTTGAACAATTGTTGATCACACTTAGATAAGAAAAGCAGGGAATGTTCTGTGGTATTCAACATTCATCCGTCTTACAAAATGACAAGGTTCCCCTTTATATAGGAGAGGGGAATTCCAACATAGTACACGTCTAATCATGACAAGGAAATGTTATTGGTACATTTGTATAATGGCTCAGTACGGACTTGTACTATTCTTGCAGATATGATCAGCTCTAGCCACGCGTCCTTGAGAATTTCTCGCCTTTCCATGACGATCATCGATTTGTACTGCTCCGAGGTTGACCACAGCGAACCTTCGATATGCTCCCTCGAGGGATGCACCTCGGGGTCAAACTTCGAATTCTGCTTCGAGCTTCTCGAGGCCGGGCATGGAGTGTCATAGTGGCCTAAAAATCGGGCTCCCCGATTTTGGCCGTATATATATATATATATATATATATATATATATGAATATAAGCTCAAGACAAGCACATACCTGGATATAAGCTCTTTGTACAACTTAATGCATGGCATTGACATCTATTAATGCTATTAGGGTTAGTATGCATTATACAGTGGGGTTCGTTGCCATGTTTGGGTTTGTGATACCTGTTGCATCATCAGCTTCAATATATGGACTTTCTTTTCTGACTGACTCACTGTTTTCGTTCTTAACTTTGAAGGATCCATCTGATAAGAGGAAAATAACATGTGATGAGAAGTCGAAAGAACTGTTTCACGTTGATAGAAAAACTACTTGCTCCACATTTTATAAAGGTAGAATGAATTGCTTGTGCTATGAACTTTTTTCATTGAGCTCTAAGCTAGATACTAACTCCTTTGATTATCCTTCGTGTTTCATATGCTTTAAAGTGATTATGAGTACTGTCTACTCGGGCTTGTACCGTGTCTTCTGTTGGTCTTTAAGCTTAGTGCAGCTTAATTTTAAGCTTAGTCTAGCTTAATTTTAAGCATGAAGTTGCTTAAAGAGAGTGAATGAAAAATGGTGGGAAAAGAAATAGAGGGAAGCGAAATTTTGAATTAGTGCACTTTGTCCCTCATTGGAAGAAGGAAAGAAAATCTATGTGTATATATAGAGAAGCTCTTCTTCTAGCTCTTAAAGAGTTGAGAAGAAGACAAGCCTCGCGCCGTCGTCGTCATCGCTCGCTCAGCTTCGGCTTCGGCTTCGGCTTCGTCGCTCGGCTTCCAGTTTGGCAATGTCCCGGTCCAGTCTGACTCATTTTCTTTCCCGGATTATTTTAAATCCATTTTAAAATTTCCCGCAATATTCATACCTGTTCAAAACAGCTATGGCTGTTCTGAAAGGTTGCAAAACCTTTTCAGAAACAATACTAAATTGGCTATAAATATACCTTGAATCCTAGAATTTTTACTTACTAAATTTTCTGATCTTCTTCTTCTTCTTCTGCACAAAATATTCTAGTGTGTTTTACAGCCTTCAAGTGGTTCGTTGATCACCGGCGTTTTTGGTACCAACACGCCGGTGAGTTAAATCGTTCTATCCTGGGAGGATATATTCCAACACCTCGGGTACTTGAGGGGAATAATTTACTTAAGGACACACTGTGTATTCAGTGGGCTCGATTTATTCTTATATTATTTTTTCATAGAAAAAACTAAGTACGCCTGGACTAGCGCGTTTGCGCTCAGCACGCGCTAGTGGTCGCGCTAGTCAGGTTTCTCACTGTCCCTAGTATATTCCACTAGAGCGGCCGCGCTAATCCCACGCTAGAACCCGCGCTAGTGAGTTTTCTCACTGTCCCTATTATACATACTGTTTATTGTTGATTACAGTATTGTTTACTGTTCTGGTTTTGCCATTGATTAAACTCTTATGTTGTTGACAGTGAGAAATGGCAATTGATTACGGAAGTACTTCTGCGACTGTTGCGGCAACGACTATAGCCTCGTCGAGACGGACTGCTGTTCCACCGGCAGAAAAATCGGGAAAATTTTCTGGAGCCAACTTCAAAGGATGGAAGCAAAGGGTGTTCTTCTGGCTTACCACACTTGGTATGGAGAAATTCACTAATGAAGAGCCTCTAGTGCATGTTGCAGACATGCCGGACAATGAAAAGTTCATGATTGTTGAGGCGTGGAAGTAGGAAGATTTTCTTTGCAAAGGCTATATTTTAAGTGCTTTAGAGGATGACTTGTACAATGTGTACAGTGCGATAAATACTTCGAAAGAATTATGGGACGCACTTGAGAAGAAGTACAAGATAGAAGATGCATGCTTGAAGAAGTTCGTGGTTGCCAAGTTTCTAGACTATAAAATGATAGACAACAAAACTATGGGAACCCAAGTTCAGGAACTTCAACTTATGTTTCATGATCTTATTGCTGAAGGTATGGTCGTGAATGAAGCATTTCAAGTGGCTGCAATGATTGAAAAGTTGCCTCATTTGTGGAGAGATAATAAGAACTATCTCAAGCACAAGCGCAAAGAAATGAAGTTGGAAGATCTTTTGATTCGTCTCAAGATTGAGGAAGACAACAAAACAGCCAAGAAGAATTCTCATGGAAATTCAACGATCATGGGAACTAAGACCATGATTCAAGGGCAACTGCCACAATTGTGGAAGAGTTGGTCACAAAGACCATGATTTTCGCTTCCCGAGAAAGGATAAGAAGAAGGGACAGGCCAACATAGTGGAGATGAATGATGACATTGATGATCTTTGTGCAATGCTTTCGGAATGCAACTTAGTTGGAAACCCGAAGGAGGGTTGGATTGACTCCGGAGCCACTCGACATGTTTGTGCTGTCAAAGAAGCATTTGCGACTTACTCTGCTACTGGTCCCAAAGAAGAGATTTCCATGGGAAATAACTCAACAACCAAGATTGAAGGTTATGAGAAGATTTCCTAAAGATGACTTCCGACAAGGTGTTAACGCTCAACAACGTTCTTCATGTTCCTACTATTAGGAATAATTTAGTTTCTACTTCTTTACTAGTGAAGAATGGATTCAAATGTGTATTTATTTCTGATAAAGTTTTTGTAAGCAAGAATGAAATGTACGTTGGAAAAGGCTACCTCACAGAGGGACATTTCAAACTCAATGTAATGGTTGTTGATACTATGAATAAAATTTCAGCTTCTTCTTATTTGTTGGAGTCAAATAATTTATGACATAGTCGTTTAGGATATATCAATTATAAGACCTTGCGGAAGTTAATTAATTTAGAAGTATTGCCTAAATTCGAGCGTAATAAATCGAAATGTCAAATATGTGTTGAATCTAAGTTTGTAAAACATCCTTATAGGTATGTTGAAAAGAATTCAAATCCTTTAGAATTAATTCATACTGACATTTGCAATATGAAGTCGATACCATCTCGAGGTGGAAAAAAGTATTTTATTACTGTTATTGAAGATTGCACTCGATATTGTTATGTTTATTTGCTTAATAGTAAGAATGAAACAATTGAAGCATTTAAGCAATACAAGAATGATGTGGAGAATCAATTGAATAAAAAGATCAAAATGATTAGAAGTGATAGAGGTGGAGAATATGAATCTCCGTTTGCAGAAATATGTTTGGAATATGGAATTGTCCATCAAACTACTGCACCTTACACACCTCAATCCGACGGAATTGCGGAAACAAAAAATCGGACATTAAAGGAAATGATGAATTCTTTATTTTTAAGTTCCGGATTACCACCGAGTTTGTGGGGGGAAGCTATCCTTACAGCTAACCGAATACTCAATAGAGTACCCTACAGCAAAACGCAATCTATTCCATATGAAAAATGGAAAGGTAGAAAACACAACTAGAAATATTTCAAAGTGTGGGGGTGTCTAGCAAAGGTACAAGTTTCTTTACCTAAAAGGGTTAAAATCGGACCAAAGATAGTAGATTGCGTTTTCATTGGATAAGCTACAAATAGTAAAGCATGTCGATTTTTGGTCCATAAATCCGATAATCCCGAGATTCATGTTAATACAGTAATGGAATCAGATTATGCTGAATTCTTTGAAAGCATTTATCCGTATAAAACTGAATGCGAGTCATTAAGTGAAAGACCTAAATGACCTCAGGAAGAACCAAAGGAAAATACTCCAAGTGTATAAGATCCAAGGCGTAGCAAACGTCAAAGAACATCTACTTCCTTTGGACCAGATTTTGTGACATTCTTGCTTGAAAATGATCCTCAAACTTTTAAAGCAGCTATGTCGTCTTCTGATTCAGCATTTTGGAAAGAGGCAGTCAATAGTGAGATTCAATCAATTTTGGATAACCATACATGGGAATTGGTTGATCTTCCTCCTGGAAATAAGCCTTTAGGTTCGAAATGGATCTTTAAACGGAAAATGAAAGCTGATGGAACTATTGACAAATATAACGCAAGACTTGTTGTCAAAGATTATAGACTAAAGGAAGGCCTTGATTACTTTGACACTTACTCGCCACAAATGAGCATAACATCTATTAGGATGTTAGTGGCATTAGCGGCCGTGTATGGTCTTGAAATCTATCAAATGGATGTTAAAACAGCTTTCTTAAATGGAGAATTGGAAGAAGAGATTTACATGGAACAACCTGAGGGTTTTGTGGTTCCTGGTAAAGAAAAGAAAGTGTGCAAACTTGTTAAGTCGCTTTATGGACTTAAACAAGCACCCAAACAATGGCATGCCAAATTTTACCAAACAATGTTGGCAAGTAGTTTTAAAATCAACGAGTGCAACAAATGTGTTTACATTAAAAATACTTCAGGTCATGAAGTCATTGTTTGTTTATATGTTGATAATGAGCAAAAGTATGGCAGATATAAATGCTACAAAACGCATGTTGGCTAGCAAATTCGACATGAAAGACTTAGGAGTTGCTGATGTGATCTTAGGAATCAGAATTCACAAAACTCCACAAGGTCTAGCATTATCACAGTCTCACTACATTGAAAAAGTACTTGACAAGTTCAAGTATTTGGATTTCAAAATTGCCAAGACTCCAATTGACGTGAGTTATGCACTTCAAAAGAATGAAGGTGAAAGTGACTCACAACTGGACTATGCTAGAGTATTGGGAAGTTTGATGTATATCATGAATTGTACACGACCAGATATAGCATGTTCTATTAGCAAACTGAGTCGATTTACAAGTAATCCCAATCACATACATTGGATGGTAATGAAACGAGTTTTGGGGTATCTAAAACATACCCAAAACTATGATTTGCATTATAACAATTATCCTTCCGTGATCGAGGGATATAGTGATGCAAATTGGATCACCGGATCATCTGAAGTTAAATCCACGAGTGGATATGTTTTCACAATTGGGGGTGGAGCAGTGTCTTGGAAATCATCCAAACAAACGTGCATCTCCCGTTCTATAATGGAATCTGAATTCATAGCTTTAGATAAGGCCGTTGAATGGATCCGGAATTTCTTTGAAGATATTCCATTTTGGCCCAAACCTTTGGCACCTATTTGTATACATTGTGATATTCAAGCGGCAATATGTAGGTCAGGGAGCGTTACGTATAACAGAAAATCTCGTCATATACGACGAAGACATAATACCGTTAGACAACTACCCTCTAGTGGTGTTATCACAATTGACTACGTAAAGTCAAGAGATAACGTGTCGGATCCACTTACAAAAGGCCTATCTAGAGAGGCAGTTGAAAGATCATCAAAGGGAATGGGGTTAAGGCCTAGGACAAGTCATCATGGCGGTAACTCTACCTAGCAGATTGGAGATTGTTTGTCCAAAGAATTAGACCCTTTTACTAAAGCTTATTTTTAAGATGAATACGGGTTACTGATAATCGAGATAATAGAAAAATGAATAATAGAAAATATTACAGAAATAAAATATCGAAGTTGATTGTATTTCGAGAATCAGATGCCTTTACAAGCTGTATTCCCCTCTCTTATATAGGAGATTCTTATAACGTATGAATGCTGCTATGGTTACTCATTAATGACTAATTATGACATTAATGAGGAGTTACAAAGGATAACGATAAATAGGGGTTCAGTTACATAACGTTCGAGTAATCAATTGTGGGTTCGTGAATCTGCCCGTAGCTTTGTCTACATTCATTCTGACCGTGCCTCTCTCCCGTTTTGATCAAATTGGACTTCCCGTAGCTGATAAGTTCGTGGGTTTACTGAACCGTGTCTCTTTGTACCGTACCTCTTCAAAGAGTTATTTCCAGCTATCGTGTTTTCCCGTGTCCACGTGACTAGCTGAGTTTTCAAAAAATGGCTTACATGTGAAACTCTTTTTTACCAATACAAACAGTCCCCCCACATACCATATATTTAAGGATTAATATTTGGTAAGTGGATATTCATTAATGGCGGGAATATTTTGCCGCCGCTTTTCCTTGAATCATTGTATCCTTCTCTGTACCATAGACGTCGTTTGTCACTTCCATTCAATGCTCATACCACGTGTCCTTTTCGGATTGGTTCTGCATTTACTTAGCACCTTTTAGGGCTTTTTGCGGCTATGCTAGTCCTGAAGTGACATCTTCAATTATGACTTTTCATCATTATTTTCCTTTTTCATCATGTTTGACGGTTGTCTTCAAGTATAAATACATGTTTTCTTTTCTTTGCTTCCACGAAACACTTTTCTACTTCTATTTTCTGTAAAAGCCTTTCTTTTTTGCCTCTGTAAACATGTCTTCTTCAAACCAACCTCAATGAGTAATAGACATTGAAAGCTTAGAGCCATTTTTAGATCCGACTAGGATTCGGAGGGGTGGTAGACTTAGAAGTCTAGGATCCACTCCTTCGAGGGGCTCTTCTTCTTCTCAAATAGTTCCTTCTTCTTCCACTAGATCTCCAGTTATTCCGAGATTTAGGGTTTCTCGGTCTTCGTCTAGGAGTAGAGGCGAACGCCTTCGTGAACCTGGAGTCGATGAAATTGTCCCTGCTGAGTTTGTTTTCGCTAGGGATAGTCAAGTTCTTGTAGATCAGTCTTCTTCTCTTGATAGTGTAGAAAGATACCCAACCCTTATAACTTAGGGTCAGATTTCCCTTGTTCGAAGGGAGTGCTCATGGAAATCTGACTTTCCTGTCTATATTCCGAATAGTAATCAAAGAATAACATCTTACAAGACGGGATATTCTTTTTGTTTATACTTATCCCTTTACTTTAGGGTTTAGACCCCCCATTGACCCAGTTATAATTGAGTTTTGCCGTTTTTTCAATATATGCTTAAGACAAGTTGGCCCGCTTGTGTGGCGAGTTGTCGCATGGCTTAGGAGTTTGGCTTCTTTAGCCTCGGTTCCTTTTACCTTCAACCATCTTATTCACCTCTACTCTCCTACCTTATTTCGTGAAGGGTTTTTTACTCTGATTGTTAGGAGCAAAAGAGTGTTAGTAACCCCTGGAGACGATAAGGATAGGGGTTGGTACTTTCGTTATGTTGTTGTACCCACTGCTGGTTTAGTGGGTGAAGAAAATCTTCCCTTCCCTGAGAAGTGGAATCTCGCACGTGAGTATGCTTTAGCTCACATTTACTTTTTCTTATTTTGACANCGTGATTGGGTAGGAAAACTGTTATCTGTTGCTCCTTCTGAAGAAAGATCTTGGAAGTACCTCGCTGGGAGGTACGGTTGGCAAGTAAAGACCCACAGTAAGTGAAGCTTTTGTTCTTGCTTCTTTCCTTACTCGAGTCTTTTTTCCTTCTGTCGTTTAACTTTTGTCCCTTTTTAATAGGATTCTCTACTCATGGGGTGTCTGCTTCCTCTATCCCGAAGATGTCCTTGGCTCAAGCCCAGGAAATTATTGTTGGTTCATCTCCCTCGAAGAGGAAGATTAGTGAATCTCGTTCCATGGAGGAAGAGGAAGAGGGTGCTTTAGTGCACAAGCCACGGAGAAGGCGAATAGTTTTAGATCACGAGCCTGCTGCCTCAACCTTGACTTCCGTGTCTGCGCTTGAGCCCCCTGTCTTTGATGATGTTCCACATTCTCCTATTCACGGTGGTATTGATCTCGCTCCTTTGAGAGAATAAGTTTCTTCTATTCCTTTGGCTATCTCAACTTTTGCCGCTGCTCTGCCTGTAACTTCTTCAACTCTTAAACTTTCCGTGCATGCTCCTTTGCCCATGGCTTCTCCAGCTCCTCAACCTTCTGTGCCTGTTGTTGTCCCATCTCTGCCTGCTTCCATGCCTTCCGTTAGGGAAGTAGGATCTTCCAGCAGAGAGATGCGGCAGGTGGTAATAGAGGTTCCAGCTGAGGGAAACCTTTTCAAGAAGACAGGTGAGCCTGAAGTGTGGCTCAAGCCTTTAATATGTCCCACTGAGAAAGCAAAGCTAGCTAGCCACGGTGCTCTTACATGGGCAAATGAGGTCGTGCATACTTCTTTGAAGGTATGGTGTAAGTTATCCTCTTTCACTCTCGTATATGAAATTTACCATATCTAACTGGTTTACTTCTTATAGATTAACCTCATAGGCATGGAGCTTATGAAGNTAGAAGAAGAGAGGAGTACCTTGAAGCGGCAGATGAGACTTATGGCAGCAGAGCTAGCAGTGGAGCGGGCTTCTTGCAGTCAAGCTGACAAAGACAAGAGTATCTGGAGTCTTCGTTTGCAGAGCAGCTGTCCCGTGCCTCAGAGGATATTAGATACTTAAAGAACTTGTTGGGGCAGAAGGAAGAATACTCAGGCGAGCTCGTGCAATCACTCACTCGTACTCAAGAAGATCTTCGAAGGGCTTTAGACAAAGCTCAAGCTTTAGAGGAGTCGATTGTTCCATTAAGGGCCGCTCATGAAGCTGCGGAGGCGGAGAAGGACGGGCTGAGAGCTGAACTTCAAGTGTGGGCACAAGATTATGAAGATTTGGAAGAGGTGGCTGCTATCGATGTGAGCTGGGCGTATATGAATTCTCGTCTTGACACATTGATGGAGATGAGTCAAGAGGGTTTTGACCTTACTGCTGAAATAGCCAAAACTAAGGAAGCCATGGAGAAGGCTCAACAGAGTCATAACCTCTCTTCACCTGATGGTGAGATTCCAGCTGCTCATGCCTCTTCATCTTTAGTTGCTCCCGTTCCTTCCGCCTCTGAAGTCAACCCTTCTCTTTGAAAAGATCTAGTTGGTTTACCCTTTTTTTCTTTTTCTTTGTATCAATTGGTGGTTACCCCCAGTCCCATCGGGGGTAAATTTGGATTTCCTTTAAGTCCCCAAATGACAACTTAGGGGCACCACAATGTAAATATAAAAATCTTATACGGCTAAGTATAAGTTAATACTTAGTTTTAGCCATTTTTTAATATATAAATATCAATTCGACTTTTGTTGAGTTTTTGTTTCACTCTTTAGGTCTTTTGCATGCTTTATTTTTCGAGGTTTTAGTTTTACCTTCGAGTTTTGCATGTGGAATGCTTTAGACTACTCGTACCTTTTTTTATAATAGGTACGGTGTCATATTAGATGTGTGCCTTTTTGTAATAGGCATAGTTTATGGAAGATGGCCCTTTATAATCGGCATGAAGAAGACGTCTCGACTTCATGATAATGCAATAGAGTGATAGGAATTTTACACATGTTTAAGAATGTTTTCATGGAAAGTTTTTTGTTTGAACTTCCATGACATTTTACATGTGTTTGGTTATCGTCTAAAACTCACGCTTGCAACTGTTTTTGTTTAACAGATTTATATACTCTTGTATTTCGTAACTGTTTTTCATAGGTAACAATTTTTTGATATTAATACAAGGAAATAATTGTTTTTCACTAATAACAGTTTTTATAAAGATTGGGGTTTTTACTCGTAACTGTTTAGTAACAGTTTTCTAATAAGTACGAGGGAAATGTTTTCTTATTCGTAACTATTTTTATTTGATAATAGTTTTTTTGAATGAGTATAAAGATGTACATTTCTATCTCGTGACTGACATTTTGCCTTTCAACCTGAATATGTTCGAAGGTTTTTGCTTTTTGCATTAGGCTTTGTATTTGGATGGCTCTTTTGATTTCTTTCGATTCTGCTC
>MDKJ01139564.1:0-34594 GCA_005239525.1 Nicotiana knightiana | reverse complement strand
AAGCCATTAAGCTTCGGTTCGGTTCGGTTTTCGGTTTCGGATCGGTTTTGAACACCCCTAGTTATTTCCGTAAAGATGATCTATCTACAAACACAAATCTGGAGAATCTTTTTTAGGGAGCACCGTAGAATTTTCCTTTAAGTAACATAACCAATATATCTCACACTAAGCACAGAGGTCATATTTGTTTTTTGTTTCTTATGGATAAGTTATACAAGAGTTGAATGTGGCTCAGACCCCAAAGCAGACCAGAGCTGCATATAAGAGAACTGCATGTAGGTATCTGGTTGTCTTGCTTTACCTTCTTGGCGAAATGTATGATTAATAAAACTTATGTACAAAGAAAATGCAATGATTAACAATCTACTAGTACTATAATCTGTGTCTTCCTTCTGCAGAAAATCAAGGAAGATGTCCCCGCCCTATCGTGTGATGCTGCACAATGACAACTACAACAAGAGGGAGTATGTAGTTCAAGTACTCATGAAGGTTATACCAGGGATGACGGTTGACAATGCTGTTAATATCATGCAAGAGGCGCATTACAATGGTCTTGCGGTGGTGATAATCTGTGCTCAAGCTGATGCAGAAGAGCATTGCACGCAGCTAAGAGGCAATGGTCTGCTAAGCTCCATCGAGCCTGCCAGTGGAGGTTGTTGAAAGAAATGAACCTGATCAGCGGAGGCTACACTTTGCATAGATATTGTACATAAATGTTGAAATGGCATAGTAAGTACCTCATTACCTCTAGATCATATTACCCGTAAACAATGTCAGCACCGCAGATCAATGAGTTTGTATACTAGAAATATATCAATCAATTAATCAACTATGCCTCAATCCCGAATAGTTCCCTTCTATCCAAGTCGATTTAATTCATTCCGTACTAAATCGTTTGCTATTCCAACAGTTTAATCCCAACAAATGGATATCACCTATGTGAAGTTTTTGTGTTTTGTATAGTAGAAATAGAAGAATGGTAGAACGATTTACCTTCTGGCGTGAGTGTGAGGACCAAGCATTTTATGCTAGATACTGAAGAATGTGTTTAATATTGAATTCTTAAAGAAGTGGTTGAATAAGATATTTAATAAAATTAATTAGAAGTGTCTAATATTAAAAAGGGCTAATTAGTCAAATTGTAATATTTTATGTATTAATAATAAATAATAAATAGGTTAAAAGAATTGTTACGAATTATAATAAGAAGATAGATCATGATATATCATTTAAAGCGAAACCTTAAAGGGAGGTCTCTGAGGTTATCCAAAATTTGAAAGTCTTGTCATATGGCCATATCCGTTAAAACTATTTGCATTCAATATCATAACAATCTCGCGAAGGAGAAAGATCAAATATTACTTTCAAAAAACATTATGTAACGTATTTCAGTCCTAAATCTTTTGTGCTCTTGATACATATTTTTCAACAGATATTCCTTTTAAGTTTCGTCACAAAGCTACCCAATTCATCTTCTCATGCACGGTTGTGCATAATTTGGTAAATACCGAATTACCATATCGAAATCGAAAATTTTGGTATTCGATATTTTGGTAATCGGTATGGTATTTGGTTTAAGTTTTAAAAAAAATTAGTATTAGGTATAGTATTTGTCATTTTAAAATGAATACTGAAATACCGCCGTACCAAAATATATATTATATTACACAATACACATTTTGTTAACTATAACATAAATATAAGAAATCTAAAATTGTACTTTCCTTTATTCTCTAAGTTCATCAATTAACTCTAAGCAAGTAACACGATATTTCTCTAAGTTTTCTCTATCTAGGTTGATATTGTAAAAATTGCGCGGGGCACCCTACTTGGTTGCCCCCATTTAACCTATACCCGCTTTTTTAAAAACTTTTAACTTGTATCCACTTTTTAATAACTTCAGCTCCCCTTTCCCTCGTTGAGCTGAAGTTCACCAGTTAAGCTGAAGTTCGTCAGTTATAAAGACAAAACTTCAGCATACGGGGCTGAAGTTCCCCAGTTACAAAGACAAAACTTCAGCTCTAGAGCTAAAGTTTCCCAGTTACAAACTTCATCATACGGGGCTGAAGATCCCAAGTTATAAAGACAACAACTTCAGCGTACGGGGCTGAAGTTCCCTAGTTTGCAAAGACAAAACTTCAGCTCTAGGGCTGAAGTTCCCCAGTTTGCAAAGACAAAACTTCAGCCCCGTATGCTGAAGTTCTCCATTTACAAAAGACAAAACTTCAGCTCTAGAGCTGAAGTTCCCCAGTGTAACTGAGGAACTTCAGCCCGTATGCTGAAGTTTTTGTCTTTATAACTTGGGAACTTCAGCCCCGTATGCTGAAGTTCCCCATTTACAAAAGACAAAAGTACAGCTCTAGAGCTGAAGTTCCCCAGTGTAACTGAGGAACTTCAGCCCGTATGCTGAAGTTTTTGTCTTTATAACTGGGGAAATTCAGCCCCGTTTGCTGAAGTTCCCCATTTACAAAGACAAGAACTTCAGCTTTAGTGCTGAAGTTCCCCAGTGTAACTGGAGGAACTTCAGCCTCGTATGCTGAAGTTTTTGTCTTTATAACGGAGGAACTTCAGCCCCGTATGCTGAAGTTCCCCAGTGTAACTGGAGGAACTTCAGCCTCGTATGCTGAAGTTTTTGTCTTTATAACGGAGGAACTTCAGCCCCGTATGCTGAAGTTCCCCAATTACAAAGACAAAAACTTCAGCTTTAGAGCAGAAGTTCCCCATTTACTAGAGCTGAAGTTCGCAAGCTACTTCAGGCCCGTCTACTAGAATGCTGAAGTTTTGCGTGATTGCCTTTGCTACTTCAGCTCCGCATGCTGAAGTTATGCGCAAAAGCGGGTACGAATGCAATTTTTTTTACAAAGCGGGTATAAGTTAAAACGTGTCACAAAAAATGGGTACGGATGCAAAAGCCCCGTTGATATTTGCTGGTTTTAGACAAAACTTTTGTCAACAAATATTTTTAGTTTTGAACTATTGAGTACTTCTAAATAAGAATATTACCGTTTATGACTTAATGCATTAGTTAGTATTCAAACCGAATAAATCGAAGTTACTGAACTGAATAAACCGAAATCGAAAGGAGAAAAATCGAACCATACCGAATTTAATTAGGTATGGTGTTGGTATAGCCTTTTACGAAATCGAATACTGAAAATACCGAACCGAAATGACTAAATATCGTACCTTACTGACCGACGAACATCAGGTGCCATTGAGGGTCGGTGGTAACCATATCTTTTGCCACAAATAAGATTAGAGCTTACTCTTGCAAGTTTATTTAACTATATCAAGTCAAAAACTTTCATGCACTCCATTACAAAATAAACTTAATATTTTGCAATATTAATATTTTAGAAAATCACCAGTGACTGAAAAAAAAATATATATATATAAATATATATATATATATATATATATATATATATATATATATATATGAGTGACCAGTATGTCAAAGACAATGCATTAATTTTGACACTCAAGCAAACAAGTTAGACTGAAAACACCACACAATATCATTGGTTTTTGGATTTGGATTAACTAAAGAGTAGGGTGGCTCAAAGAATGTCTTTGCTGCTGTTCCCAAACAAAGCACTAATATAATGAAATACTTATCTACAAAAGTATTACATCACATCACATCAATTTGTCATCGTTATATGCTAAATTGAGGTAAGAAATACATAGTAATTCGCATGGTTAAGTTATAGTAGTAAAAGTTTTTCTAACATACTGATATCATATTTTATAATTTTAATGTAAACACCGGATCCAACGTGAGTGAATTTTTTTGCGTAGCAACTATATATAGACAACTTCAAAGTATTGATTGCTCTAACTACCCGCCGTTACCATGGATAGAGTACTAGCCTTGTAACTAATTTGCCAACTACACTTGCTATACGCAGAGCAATGGATAAAATCCAGCACCAAACACTCACCTCAAAATTTAAAGGGGAAAAGGTAGGAAGATTTTTTCTTTAACTCAAGAAACAACCTATGTTACTGAAAGATCGGCCGAAATTCAAAAATAGTCAAATTTACAAGTGGCAATTGAAAAATAGTCACAGTTTTAAAGTAATCGAGATGTAGTCATTTTGCATGTAAAAATAAATTTGAATAAAAACACCGTTCAAAATCTGAAAAATATATTGGAGTTCGAATTTTTTTCATGTGAACTTCCAGCAAAATATGATGGAGCTCTAGTATAAATATTCCAGCAGAATATACTGGTCCAGCATATTATGCTGGAAGTTTATACACAGGTGTTCCAATCTCTAGTATATTATGCTGGAATTTTCCGTGTGCTGGAGTTCCAACATAATATGCTGAAAGTTCATACAGAAGTGCACCAATCTTCAGTATATTATGCTGGAACTTTCCGTGTTATAGTAAAATAGTGACTATTTTTAAATATAAACACAAGTTATTTTTTAATTATCAGACCGAAAACTAGCTAGCCGTCCTATTTTTCGTGAAAAGATTGTGTAATAGCCCGCCGATCTAAAATCCTATCTAGATATGAAATATGGGTATGCCATTTTAACTATTTGTTTGTAAATATTTATTCTATGTTTACAAACTCTCTTATTGATATTATTTGAAGTAGTACCATAACCCAAGTTGACTCAATGTTTTAGAAGGATGGATTTAGCCATATATAATTTTAAAAAAAAAAGGGGGGGGAGAATAAGGACAAAAATGATTAATAAAGCAATAATTAATGGTGGCAATATCTTCTCTTCTTTTATAGTTGTAGAAGAGAGAGCAGGTATCAAGCTTCTTTCTCTGTTTTAAATGCTTTTGTTTTGATTCAACAAGTCTGACGTGAGCCCCCTCCCTCCCTTTCTTTTCCCTTCCTTTTCGGCTTCTCCTTCTACTTATATCCTCTTCTTTTTCTCTTTTCTTCTCCATTCTTGAATTTTCTCCGTTTCCCCAAATATGGCCCAGTTTTTCTTCTTCTTTCTTCTTCTTACCTCTTTTTGTTTCGTCCCTTGTGCTTTATCTCGCTCCTTATCATCTTCAAATCCAGAGTCCCAAATCTTTGACGTAGCAGAATCCATTCAGAAAACTGTTCAACTTCTCTCCCCAACTTTTCAACAAGAAGCTATTAGAAGTACCCCTTCTAATTCTTCTTCAATCTCTGTTTCAATTTTCCCTCGTTCAGCTCTAGTAAAGCCAGGTCATAAGGACTATGCATCCCTCACTCTCTCTCGACTCGAACGTGACTCGGCCCGAGTTTCCTCACTGACCATGAAACTCACCCTTTCACTCTCCAACTTTACTCATTCGGATCTCAAGCCGGTTCAAACCATGTTGCAACCCGAAGACCTTCAAACTCCTATTACTTCAGGAGTAAGTCAGGGGAGCGGCGAGTATTTCACTAAGCTCGGGTTGGGCCAACCGGCTAAAGAATTCTATATGGTTTTAGACACTGGCAGTGACATCACGTGGCTTCAATGTGAGCCGTGTTCTGATTGTTATCAGCAATCGGATCCAGTTTTTAACCCGTCGGATTCTTCTACGTACAGTCGGGTCTCTTGCGATGATGCTCACTGCTCTGCTCTTGAGGTCTCCGCTTGTGGTACTAACGCGTGTCTTTATCAGGTCTCGTACGGTGACGGCTCTTTCACCGTAGGAGAGTTTGCTACTGAAACAGTATCGTTTGGGAACTCTGGTTCGTTCTCTAAAGTTGCTATAGGCTGTGGCCATGATAACGAAGGACTCTTCGTCGGCGCCGCTGGTTTAATAGCTCTAGGCGGCGGCACCTTATCTCTGCCATCTCAAATCAAAGCGTCCTCGTTTTCCTATTGCTTCGTGGACCGTGACTCTGCTTCGTCGTCCACGCTGGATTTTAACTCGGCCCGGCCCGGTGACTCCGTTATTGCTCCGTTACTCCGTAACTCGAGAAGACGCACATTCTTCTACGTCGGACTCACCGGAATCAGCGTCGGTAACCAGATGCTGTCGATTCCGGCGTCGGTGTTCCAGGTGGACGGAAGTGGAAACGGCGGGATTATCGTGGACTCTGGTACGGCGGTGACTCGGTTACAGACCACCGCTTACAATGCTTTGCGTGATTCCTTCGTGAAATTCACTAAGAATTTGCCTTCCGCCGGGCGATTCGCGCTGTTCGACACTTGCTACGACCTGTCGTCTATGAAGGAAGTGCGTGTTCCGACGGTGGCGTTCCATTTCACCGGCGATAAAACGCTGTCATTGCACGCGAAGAATTACCTGATACCGGTGGACTCGTCGGGGAAATTCTGCTTGGCTTTTGCTCCGACGGAAGGGTCGCTATCTATTATTGGGAACATACAGCAGCAAGGGACACGTGTCAGTTATGACCTGGCTAACAACCTCGTGGGATTCAGTCCCGACAAATGTTAGAAAATTAGTAGTAATTCCGTATTAGTACGTGGAAACTTTGTGTGGAGATAAAAGAAAATTAGTAATAGTAGCTGTTTTTTTACAAATATTAATTAATGGGTGTAATTTGTAAAAACTTAAAAAGCAGGGAGAAACAAGAAAAGAAAAGAAAAACGAAGTAGGTAATTATTTATGGTTTCTTTTCTTTTCTTTTTTAAATAAAAAATTCGGAATGAAATTATGACAGAAAACTGCAAGGTGAATAGTAGTTGGAACTTGGAAATGACTTTAATTAATGTAAAGGTTGGCAGGATGATAAGAATGGTCCAATATTCATCAATAAAGGGCCATTGGCTGGTGATTCTCATAAATACAGGCTAGCCAACTTCTACTACCAAATTAATTCATGACCCATAATATCTGTTGCTCCCCATTAACGATTTAGGCTCTTATAAAAGGGTGAGAAACTTACACGTACTCAAAGAAAATCTGTAATATAATCAAAATTATTGTAGGTTCTTTATAACAATATTTTACTATAGTAACTAAAAAATATCCAAGGAATCGATAGCATTATAAAAAGGTTTGATTGTAATTAAGTAAGAGCTAGTGTGTCAAGTATTAATTGTGTTGGTGTAAAACCGCATTAATTTTCACCCATTATAAGAATTTAAAGTTGGACGCAAATTGTAGTAATGAAAAAAGAAAACCTAGATTGTGCATGAAATGCTGGGGAAACTGCATCAGCATTACGTCAAAGTCAAAGAAGCTAAATTTTGTGATCAATCGTCATGAGGTGGTCTCTTCCCAGTTCCCGCACTATGGTTTCTTGTTTTCTTTTAAATGGAAAAAAGAGTGACGAAATATATGGAAGCAAACACTAATTTTTAACTCGCCATCCCCTAAATGGGGGATAAGTTATCTATAGTCACGTCATCGGCGGAGCTAGGACGGCGAGAGGGGTTCATTCGTTAAGCCGGATTCAAAATTTCAAGAGAATGAGTGTACTATTGTAAATAGGTACATTTAGAATTTACATTTAATCTCTTACCATAAATTACTTTTAGAATTATATTCTTTTTGAAATTTTAGTATTTTTTACGTATATTTATATTTCATGCAGAAAACAAGACCGTTCAGAGTGGAATTTAAACTGCCAATTTCACTTGTAAAGGTGCACTCAATAACAATTACACCATATGAGTCTTTGAGCATGTGCGCACACACACATATTTAAGTAATTTTAAAGAAATACATCATTATTATACATGGTTTAAAGAAAGTAGTAAGGGTTCACGTGAACCCATGTGGGCCTTTGATCCAACTCTTTTTTACATAAAGAAATGAAAATCCAAAAATCGGGGAATCCATCGGTCGGATAACAATTTTTTCCAGTAGCACCCACAACAAAATGTCCGGAATATACATCTTTTTTGGAACGGAGGCACGCATGCTAAAAATCCCTCAAGCTAGATATGTCTCCGTTAATCCGGATCTCTTTTGACAAAAAATTACACTATATATATCAAATCAAAAATATTTTTTATGTATATATAGTTGATGTTGAATCCCCTTAGTTTTTTTGAGTATTTACCTTTTTATATTTTGAATCCCTAGTGAAAATTTTGATTCCGCCGCATACTGCTCAAATTGCATTTAAACGCACTTATTTTTAACTAACTTCTATATATGTATTGACAGGGTGGAAAAAGTTTAAACAGTCGTATAATTTAGAATATAAGTACAAGTAGTTGTTCATAATAACTAAGACTATAATCTGGAAAGAAAAAATAAGAGAAATAATATACTACAACAAATTAAAGCATATTGATAGAGTAAAAACTTTATGCTGTAAATGTATATTAGTTAAATCATTTGTATATTCCGAGTACGCCCAAAGACTTCATTTTGCAGTTCAGTCTTCTGCATTGGTGTTGTAGATATGAAAAACAAAAGTAATAAATATGTAGCAGATGACCAAATTCTGTCCCCAGTGAGAGTTAAGTGACTATGAAATTTAATGTTTTAACATGCGCTGTTCCAGATTTTGGAGAATTTCACTATCACTAACTAAGTTATTAAGAAAATGGCAAATTAGTTTTATTGGAGTTGAAGCTTTGGTAGAGGCGGCTCTAAGGAAGTTCACATGCTTCAGACTAGAATGCTACTCCCCACGTTCTAATTTAGGTGAACATATTTGACTGAATATTAAGTTTTAAAAAAAAAGAATTTTTTTTGAATTTGTAGTCCTAAACAAGTTTAAAAAAAGTCCATAGTATTTATGTTGTTATAAAAGATCCTCGTTAAAGATAAAATTAGAAATTTAAGCTAAATTATTTCTAAATTTAAAAAAAAATTATTATTTTTTAAACGAACTAAAAATAAAATAAATTAAAAGAAAATATTAGATAATGAAAGTATATAGGAGAAAGATACAAGAAGAATCTCCATAGGAGAAGAGTGTGGACAGGACAATGTGTGGATATTGTTGCTTAAGTGGTAGGCCAGAGTTATCCTTTATACTTGCCTTTATCTAGTGGGATCAGATACTATAATGACTTGAACTCGTCGGTAGCAAATGGCTACTTTAAGCTTTATATGATAAGTTTGTAGTACAATCAAAATCTTTCTATAATAATTTCGTTTGTTTTAATATCTTTTAGCTTAATAAAATATTATTATGTATGACATATATTATAATATAATATAAAAATTAATTCTGAAAAAAATTAACATATTTATAGTGAATGATTGTTATATATAAATATTGTTATAAAGAGGTCTGGCTATATTGCTATATTGAATATATTGTATTTTTGCACTTATAAGTTCATACCTTTTAATATTCCCCTTGCATCAAATTATCTGTTCGGATTCTTTTACACGTCCTTTAAGAAAATTTTAATTATGAAAGATTTTTTTGATTATTTTACCCTTATTTATGTTTTAAGATATAATCTCTCTTCATTTAATACTTACTCATAATTAAGGTATTTGTAATCTTCAAGAACAATTAATATTAATCATAGAATAGAAAAAAATAATTAATTTAGTCTTGAACTTCTAAAATGACAAATAATTTGAGATAACTATTCTTTGAAACCATCACTGATAATTTGAGACGGAGGGAGTACTTTTTATTACTATAATTATAATTAATTTTTACACATAAATATATATTCTACGTCTAAAGTTGAATTCAAATGAGCTCGATACCATAACTCTACATCCATCTCTAGTCGGTAGCCTTTTAGTTTTGATGTTTTATTTAGTTATTCAGTACTCCCATCGGTCTACAATAAGTGATTTTTTGACTTTTTTTTAAAGTCCAAAATAAGTAATTTTTCAAGATTTCAATAATGAATTAATTATTTTTTTCCTGCATTGCCTTGGAGTAAATAGTGTTGGAGTATGTGTTAGGAATGTTTATGTGAAGAGATAGTAAAGGTTAATATGGTCAATTTTATTGCTAATTAATATTAAAATGTGAATTTCTTAATTTTTGTGAAAACAATTTAAAAAATTACTTATTATGAATCGGAGAGAGTATTCAAAATGCATCCATTTGAATTTTTGCCAGTTTGATTGGGAAAAAAATTCTACCAAAAATATTTCCATTGTCAAAATTCGAATCCGGATATAGTTTCTCAACAATTGAACATCAGCTTTTGATGATATTGTTTTTGATTGTCCTAATCTGCTTTTTCTTATATTCCCATGCTCAATCAGAACTCGCCATATACCCCCGACATTGTTTGGCAAATATTATGACATGACCCCTCCAATTATGTTTCATGGGAATCAATGCCACCTTGATATTTATAGTTCCCAAAACATAGTAGCTAACTAACGGGTCGTTTGATTGGGTGTATAAGAATAGTGCGGAATTAGTTATGTAAATATTATTTCTTATTTACTGTTTGGTGTGATGTATTAAAATTATAATATATTGCATAATTTTTAAGAAAAATAGTTGCTTACAAAAATGCTCTTCATATTCTCTAGCTTTAAGGGTAATTTTTGTCTTTAATTATGCTAATGCATGCATTAAAGCCTTGGTATTACTAATGTTATGGTTTTCTATGCATTACTTATGCATAGGATAATGCCAAGTATGGTATATAACTAATACAAGTATTAGATATACCAGTTGAAAAAATATACCAAACAAAGTATTAGTAATGCATAAAGCTAATGTTTACATTATTTTTTCTAACACCTCCTGCAAAACGACTCCTATGTCCATTCTTTTTTCCTTTTGCAGTTCCATTATCTGTGCGGGTGTCAAATATTGTTAATGAGTTTCTCTTCGATCCGTGATTAAAAAACAGTCAAACCATGGCCTTATTTGAAGTTATGTCCAAAACGAGTGATGTATAAAATATACAAAGAATCTACAGCCCTTCTTCTGCTCTCATGTTCTATGGCTCACGGAGCTAATAGTCACTTGCCAATTGCCATCCGTGGCGGAGGTAGAGTGAGGTAGACGGGTTCGGCCGAACTCAGTAATTTTTGTTCAAGTCATGTATTTATCTTAAAAAATTAATTGAATATGTAAAATTTATTAATTTAATACCCTGTAACTTAAAAGAATTACACTTCCAAACCCATAAGGTTCAAATCCTGACTCCCATTTCTTTTGGCTCCTAATTATAATGGTTTCTTCGATATTCCTTATTTCAGTCATCACTCCAGTTTGCGAGTTAAAGGCGAGTTATTCTTTACCTTTACCTTCCCTCCCTCAAGTAACTTAGCCATGATATCTGTCAAGGATATTCAAATTTTAAACAAGCCAATAAAATTTTTTGTTTTTGTTGAAGAAATTTTTGTAGAACTTAACTTTTAATTATAGAAGTAATTTAAGAAATAACCGTTAGTTAAAAAATTACTTTTAAGATTACTTTTTTATTTCTACACGAATTTTAAATTTAAGTGTTATTTTATTAGGAAATTTTTTAGATTGAAAATGAATCAAATAGACTATATATGGTTCCATTTAATTTGGCAAATAAAATGAGCAAAAAGTTGAACACGTGAAAAACCTGAACTCATTGCTTGAACAAAATTATGTAAGTTTAGGAACATTAGTTGATAAATTAAAATAGGAATAATATTAATTAACTGTGATTAAGTGATAAACGTATTCCTTATTGCTTTGATACGTTACTGAGTACGTATTTTTCGTCATCAGTACTACTTATTTGACACTAGACCTTGGGATGAATATAACCCCTCCACCTAAATTAAAAATGTCGAATTTGAACCGTGAGAATGAAAAAATTACCTGATAGGGAACGTTTTCCCCTTTAATAATTTTAAGCAGCACAAATTCAAATTTGCGTAGGCAATGCGGATATCGAACGCGGTGCGAAAAATCCAAAAAAAAAAAAAAAAAAAAAAGTTAAAGGAGTATTTGGCGCTATCAAAGCTCTGGGAAGTATGCGCTAAAACAGTTCTGATTCCTTGAATTCTCCTCTATTATAGTAGGTCATACTCTGATCACGACATTGAGAGTTACTCCCCTGTCCTTTTGGCCTTGCTCGCTCATATTTTACATCAAATTTAATTGCAGGCACTAGCCTACAAATATGCAGTCTTGTCCTTGTCGGTGGAAACAATTGCGAGGGTGAATTAGCTGTTGAATCTTCTAATCAAATGGAAAGATCACTGCTAATTCCAACAACTAATGGATGAAATTATTTACCTATGTCAATAGTACTGAACCTCTGTTTCCCACTGTCTGGTAAAAGAGCCAAAACGGAAAAGAAAATACGTCCTCCGCCCCCACCTACACACTACTGTCGTGACGAGTGTCGAGCGCTCAACAAATCTGGCACTTTTTGTCTAATTTCTTGAGCAGTAAATCCTCACCGACAGCAAACCATTTTGTAACAAATCCAACCAAATCCTCACCGATTTCCTACATAGATATGCAAGTTTAATAGGAGTACTATAGAAATTATACCAACGAGCTCGAAGAGTTGATGCAATACCTATTTGTAAAGGAGGAAAAATGGCAGCTCCTGTGAGTGGTGACAGGCATTAAAAACATGAATACGCCGTTGCCGGGGATCGAACCCGGGTCACCCGCGTGACAGGCGGGAATACTTACCACTATACTACAACGACTTTGTTGAGGTGGTCATTTTGTCATTGCTATTTGTCAAATGTCTCTTCAATGATTCCATATGTTCTCATATGCGCACTTGCCAATTGTGCAGAATAGTGGCAGTAAGGATTTTGTTTCTTATTTCTCTTTATTCTTGGGTTTTTATTATTAAGCAGGCGTATACACTAGTACAAGGGCTTTCACTCTTCTTACCCCCTTATTTAAGCGACTCTATGCGAAAATAGAGAAATGGTAGCGCGCTCCTCTTTTCCCAAATTTTGCTCGTCCCAGAATGTATGAGTTGAAATAACTTCATTTTTTTTGGTAATTAAGTTGAAATAACTTCTATTACCACTTTATATTCATAATTGTGACCAAATTTCTGAGCTTTTTTCTTTTAATGCACGGGAGTATCGCCTGGAAAGAAACAACAGTAGAGAGCAAGAAGAATCCACTGGACAAGGATTTGATAGTTTCTTAATGCACAATCAAACTTGAATTATACAATTAATGTGTCATTTTTAACCTATACATGTTATACAGAGCTCCTACGTTTCCCACGTGATTGTAAGGACTTAAAAGACTCAAAATTTTGACATATTGAAGGGGGACCTATAGGGCATGAGGAAGATTGATAGTCTTGTCTCCAACAAAAGATTCTTCAGATCCATGGCTGCAAAAAAAATCAACTCAATCTAATAAACAACCACCTTATTGATCCTGAATTACACCACAGAAACAACAATGATATTTCTTTTTTATAATAAAGAGAGTGGGGAGTCCATGAGGTTATACCTGAGGTTACTCAAAGCTGACATCCTGTATAGGCATGTGAACACTAAAATGTGCAACCCAATGGTGTAGAAGAATGCAAAGGTACGGGCATATCTGCAACATGAAATTTCGCATAACTTCGTTACATGATATTCAAAAGCTGATTTTAATACAATCACATTTCAACTGTGAATATGGTCTCAAAATATTTCCTCTTTCCCCACTGCTTTAAAACCCACGAAGAGGAAAGTGGCGTATAATGAAAGTAGTAGTCATATAAAATTATTGTACATTTTATTCCTGCTGAATCTAAGAACACTATTTTATATATTTACCTTTTAAATGATGTAAAATATATGAGACTCAAATCTACTATTAAAACCATCCGGGATAAAACCAGTGACAACAATCAACAATGACATCTAACTTTTTCAATAAGCTAACTAAAGGGGAAACAGGATAGTGGAAGCTTACTTGTTACCAAGAAGAAAACGTCCACTACTGAGAGTAATCTTGTCTCTCAAACCCAGTTCCTTGTATCTTTGGTCTCTTTCCTATTATAGGCAAAAAGATTTGATAAGATGCGGACCAACAACCTCCAATAGCATGAGTAAAATGGGTATGAGCATGAACAGATAGAGAAATGGAACAAGGGAAATACAGAAAATTAAAGGGAAGCTATTGCACTGACTAGACAATGCAAATGTTGGGAAAAGACAGAAAGATGAGAACATATAAAAACAGTTTAGAAGTTGGAACTTCAAATGTTTGTGCAACTTTTGTGACAGGACATTAAAAATAACACGCAAAGGAAGCTGCTCTCATCAATTTAAATGATTCTGAAAGCTAATTCAGAGGCCTCAGGTGAATGGACTTGGCAGATGGAGGCAAGTGGAGCAACTCAGTTCTACTAACACCAGCCTAACCGTGCCCTCTGGAAAAAAGACTTGGAATTCAATTAAGATGTGAAAGAAAAGTTGGGAACCTTCTTTGAGAATGCTGCAAATGGATTAATATCATCCTCATACATCTTCTTGTATTTGGATTCCACATCTGAGCTGAAACCACTTTCTAGGTCTTCTGCATACTGAGAGAAGGCAGCATTTCAGAGAAAGAAATTGAAGCAGACTGTGAAATCAACAATAAATCCAGGTAGGTCACCTTCTTTGATCCTCTTGAGATCACTCTCTCAGAATTGTAATCCTGAACATAACGGATCTTTCCGTAAAGTTTGACATTATCTGCTTTTGTTTTTTCGAGTTCTGAGGTCAACACCCCGATCTTCTCGTTCAGCCGTCTAATTTCCTAGCAAGATCAAGAATTACAAACTAGTGACTCTTGTAATCATAAAAGATAAAATAATATGAGGTTTTTGGAAGGTGGGTGGAAAGATAGAAGTAGAAATCATTTCAATAAGAAAGGGAAAAAGAGTGAAACCTCCTCAGTTTCCTGCAAGCGAGCCCGGAAGCGGTCTCTTTGGTTGCAAATCACCTTAAGCATAGAGTTTTGATCTTGGTCTGATGAAACATGCCTCTGTTCTGCATTCTACTCAATATATGTCAATATTTTTTATTTTTTTTATAAGTAAATATATGTCAACTTTTAGAGAGCTCATACTCATAAATATTATAGCGTTTTAGAACTTCAAATGCATGAATCAGAAGCATCGACCCTTTGGAAACCTAATCTTACACGTCAATAGATAACTCGAGGAAATTATCCATTGTATGATGGTTATCTATGATACCCATCAAATATTTCTTTTCTCCACTCTTTAACAGATTTCATTCGTTTTTGTTGAACACTAACAGATGTCATTCATTTTCATCAATTGGATTCTTATTTCATTTTGTTTTAGATTGGTTTATCATCGCTTGTTCCTCTGCAAACAGAGGTGGATCTCCAAGGTTACTGCAAGACTACTACTGGAGGTTACGCAATCCTTTGGGGGTAACCATATGCATCAGTCCTAAAAAAGCAGGTTCGTTGTTCGGTGACTAGTTCCCAAAGGAGTCTCTTAGAGGAATAGGAGATGTGATGGTAGGAGTTCACAATTTAAAACTTTTATCTGAATCCATATTGATCAATATCATATTCCATTTCTTCACAAAGTTGGCATGGGGTGGCTTGTTTTGTGGGTCATGTTGGAATGAGAAATCAAACATGCAAAATGATGGGAGATAGGTCAGCTGTTAAATTAGTAACAGATGTGATACGCAGAACTAGGCCGAAGTTATACTATCCTGCTTTCTCAGGTACCAGAAAGAATACGCATCGACCTATTTTTTGGATTGAAGGAATGTCTTGAACTACTGACATTAAGTTCAATCTTAACCAAGTTGTGTTTTTGTTTTTTAACAGTTTGTCATCTTCTTAAACAGTAATAAATCTGTTCGAATGATACTGTTGATGTATTCTGTTGTCCACTTCTCAATCCCTTACCATCCACTTGAAAGATCACTTCAGGGGATCCCTTTAAGGCAGATTTCTCAACCACTATTACATGACTTGCACTCTTTAAGTTCGACAGATAATGTGATTGAGGTCAGGCAATAAGATTAGACTGAAAATCTTAAACGACAAACTGGTAATTTCAAATTTATAGCATTTTCTGAAAGATCCAAGTATTGGTCTGCTGGAGTATGCTATGACATGGCCTTTATTGAAACCTTTAGGCTGAAGGGTAAAAGGGAGAAGATCACCTGCTCAACTATATGAAAGAATTGAACCTTTAGAAAAAGGAAGGTAGAAGCCACTTGCAGAGAGAGTTGACAAGATGCAGGAGCAAGGCCTAGTTCAAATAGTCTATATATAACCTTTCTTTCTAGGGCGGAGACGAAAAAATAAGGAAGCAAGCAAAGACCAATATTCACCTCAGATGCCTCTTTTCCTCCAGACTCTGATAAATCCCAATCATCAATTAGAGTGCTTTTTCTGTCTTTAGAACTATATCCCTGCAATAGCAACAATAGAGTTCTCTGAAAAATATAATTTACTAAACTACACTCAATTGTTTACAAACTAATAGAAAAGCAAGCAGCTATCACTTGGGCAAGTTTAAATCAAAATAAATCCTGTTTCTGGCACATCGTGTTTAATCACCAACATGCAAAAGTAACACTATTATATCTACCACAATATATAACGCAATATTTACATCCAACAAACCTGGGTTTGGGAGAATGGGAGGGGAGAAAAGTGCACAAACCTTTAGAATATCATCCTCTAACTTCTGTACTAATCGTTGTTGTTCATTAAGCTTTGCAGTTAATTCTACAATCTTGGCTTCAGAAGATTCCAATGAAGACGTCCTTTCAGAAAGTTGGAACTGAAACCATAGAAAGAAGTTAAAACAACATGATTCATGATTGATCATCACGAAGTAGTTCGAGTGTATCAACACTGAACTCAGATATAAAGGTTCTTTTTTTAAAATAAATTGACTCCTCAGATATAAAGTTCTATATTATAATCAAATAAACATAATTGATCTCTGAGAGCATTACCATCTAAATACATTCAAATTTTTCCCATAATTATTCGTGACAATCAAACATATAAGTGGGGCATAATCACTACTTGCAAGTTACCTTTAACTGTGTCAGTTCATGCTCCATTTTCCGATTCTTATCAAGAAGTAAGGACTCAAGTTTGCTCATCTCTTCTCCACTGGTAGCAACTTCCCAGTCTTCAGCCTCAATTGTATTGTAACCCACTGCCTACTCAAAGCAACAAACGGATTACAGTGGAGAATGTAGCAATGACATTCTTCAGCTAGGTAGTGAATCATGGAGAGACCCAGTTCCAAACTCGAAGATGAATAGAAGCACATGAAGCTGGATATAGTGGAGCAAATTGATGTAGTCATGTAACACAGAAGAAAAAGGAAAATGAAGAAAAGAGAAAAGCAGTCAATATCTTAACATGTTGAGAAATGAGTTTAGAGATTTCTTAGGCTATCTTGAGAAGTCAGAAGTTCAACGAAAACCAACAACTAGAAGGACTTGTAAAACCCACACAAAATCGAGTAACTGAATCATATTGAGCGAGAATAACCTGTAAGATTTTAACTTTCTTCCTCAAATCATCAATCAACTTTGTTGTTGGCCTTGTTTGAAGTTCCTTCTTCAGTTCCTCAAGAGCAACTTCCTAGGGTACATTCAAAAGCATGAATTAATTGGGGGAAACGAGAAAAAAAGGCCTTAAAAGAGAGATTGACCAACAACACAACTTGATGCCTATTATCATATATATAATAGAATAGTTGCAGCAACTTATCAAAGTTGAACCCCTGAGCCTTCAGAGTGAAACTCAGCATAAGTGCTCTTAGAGGAGCTGATTCAATTTGAGAGGCATAAATACCTAGGACTGGTACTAGTACTTTACGCAAGAAATGTGAAGTATATCTCAGAGCACCTAAATTACTAACATAAAAATAGATCAGGGGGGATAAAACATAAAGGAAAATAGTTTTACACAATATCCATATATTGACATTATGAACGTCTATCCTATTCCCCAATGTGGAAAGTAGGAACATTATTCAAATTGGTCCCAAAAAAATTGGTATAAACCAATGAACATGTTCCGATACATTAGGAAGTCAGTTGAAGCATTTTGTACTGATACATACAAGCAAACGAGTGAGGAAGGTAACGCTATGGTCAAAGAAGAGTTGGAATTTTTCTATATCCTCAGTACATTTTTAGTTGAAAACTATTACTAGCACCAAAGGAACATACCTTTTCATTTAGCAGCGCATTCAACTTCTTTATCTCATTCATGTGCTGTTCTCGCTCATTTGATAAGGTGTTCTCCAAATTATGAAGTTCTGTATTGAGCTCAGAAATGATCTTCTCCTTGGCAATCAGAGAAGTCTCAAGAGCACTATTTGCGTCCAAATTATCGCTGAAAGTGAAGCGGTGAAGACATTCGACCAGTTACTTTAACCTGTCTACCAATGATAGACATGTTTTGGAAGAAAAAAGAACTATAGAGAAAGAAGATGTACTCTATAAATGTTTGTCATAGATCATAGTTCACACGTTAATACATTAAAAGGTTTAAGTGTGACTTGATTTCTGTAATTACACTTTTATACACTATTCTTGACTAACCTAGATTGCTCTAGAGTATGCCATACAAACTCTCACTTTTCCTCTTGTTAAACTGCATTGCTCTAGTCAGATATGTAAAACAGAGCTTTTGACCATTTTAATTTTCAAGAGTAATAAACTTTCTCAGAACCAGTGTACCAAGCTAAGAACATCGTTCACCAGCCACAGATTGATCAACTGGATGTCAAAGCTTGTCAGGAGATGGTTTTCGCAAGATATATATTTGCAGTCACATACATATATGGCTGAAGGAGATATAACAAATTTGTCAATGAACTTAACCTGTTCTTGTGATCATTATCTTCATTTGACGTCTGTAACTGTGAGCGCAACAATCCCTGAATAAGCCAAGGCATAATATTATTAATAAATCCAAAAAGAAAACATTCACTATGATTCTGCCGTAAGATCTTATGGTTGAGCTGACTGAGTCTCCGTCGAAACAGAGTGGAAAAGCGTCCACAGCTAAAATGCTTCATATGGAATTTAAAGTGAAGCAATGTACCAGAAAAAGAAGAAAAACTGAAACCAAAGATAGTTAGATCCTATTACCTTTTCTCTTTCAAGACTAAGAAGGCGAGTCTGAGCCCGTTCAACTTCATCCATTAACAAGCTGACTTCTGATTGCTTTGCTGCCCTCTCTCCCTCTATTTGAGTACAAATGAGTTAGTCCAACTATTTATTAAGGTATATATTTAGCCAATAAAACGAAAAGAAAAAAAAGAGCAGAAAATCCAAATCCTTAAAGCGAACTTTGACAAGAAAAAAGAGCTGCACACTTTCAGATTAGCATAATACAAATTAAAGAAATAAACAGATTTATGGCTATATGAATATAACACCTGATTGTGCATGGACTTCAAACAACTGGCTCTGCGCAAGTTCATGCAACTTTTGCATGGTCGAAACACTTTCTTGAGCTTGCCGTAATTGATCCTGCAATAGTTGTTCCCTGCATCAAATAGAAGACTGCATCATGATATTCCTATTCCAGAAGGAAAGATGTGACGCCAAAATACTTGTTCAAAGATAGATGTGAAGCTAAATGTAACACCTTTCTTTTAAAACCTCAAGAGTTTTCTGGTTCTCTTCTGCCAAACTGCGTTGCTTAATTTCTACAAATTCCTTGACTTTCTCCTCCATCTGAACCACAAAAAGGACATATTAAGGATCAAGCCAAATGAAGCTGGCCGCTATGTACTCAGATTCACAACATTAGATGGTACTAAGAAGATGTGGTTTTCTTTACAAGCCAGCACTATGGGAAAAAGTCTAACTCAAACCATACTCCCCATCCTATTGGAAAAAGACCCAAAAATACAAGAAAGGAAAAGGAAGAGGAAGTGATAAAAACAGGAAAGTAATTTGCATGAAAATTAAGCAGAAATCATATTCTTAGCTTCACCTTGAATACCACTCTCAAAGGGTGCTGAGAAGCCACAATAACTCTTACTCAGGCTTAGCCAGCTTATTTTTGTCCCCTTAGCTCAAGTTAAACTCGATGGTTAATGAGCTTATTGAGCTGCCTCTATGTTTCATTATTAAGATATTTATATGGTGAAATGAACTGACTAGTTTCTCCAATCAATTCACGAAACCTAGCAGACTCCATTTATGTCTCAGCTGCATGTCTCTCGTTACCTCCAGTCCCTCACACATTAACTTTGCCAAAAGCTGTCTCTCTGTTACACTCTAACTTGCTTGCAAAACCACTTCATCTCCCCCTTCAAGGCCACTTGCCACAAGCCCCAGTAAACCATCTTCAAGAAAGACTCCTGGGCTTCTCGTCTAACTGTATTCAATTTCCCAAGTGCTGCAGCACCATCATCACTACTCTTGTGACCATTACTATAAAGCAACTGAAGTTCTCCATTAGACACACCAAATTTGGGACTCTGGCTAGTTTCAGATGCCAATGATGGATATTTGGTACTATCGAGCAGTGCAAATTTTGAAACAGAATAAAAGGCCTTTCTCTAGTCTAGGTTTTATTTATTTATTTATTTTTGTGTGGAGATAAGCCTTTCTAGAGTTGACTCCGGAGCTACTTGAGAAGATTTGTGGGTTTGAAAAGTGAAAGCTAGCAAAGCCACAAAGCTTGGGCTTCCTCTTCTTCTTTTTTATCTTTTCCTCTCTCTCTGAGTGAAATTTAAGTAGAAGCTAACAGTGGTTCCACTGATCCACTCAGCATAGGTCAAGTCGTGTGATCCCTACTTGTGTGGAACTTTTACAAAGTAGAGAATAAATATAAGCAACCATTCACATGGTAGGGATTGCACAGCGAAGTAGTGAACTGGGTGACTGCAGTAATAATCAACAATATTACTGTCAATATGCAAGTAGCAAACATACGCATGTGCGGCACATATGTATATATAGATACTGGCCTGTTGTTCTAACTGACGGCAACGCTCTTCAAGTCTTCTTATTGTTGCTTGTTGATTTTTCAAGTGAGTTGCCTCCATGCGAAATTCTTCAAGCTCAACCTTCATTTTTCGATTCTCAGATTCTAATTCTGATACCCTTGAATCCTTTTCCTGCATAAAGTAAGAATGTTAGGAAACCAGAATTTCTACTAACTGTAATCAGTGAATTTGCAATACAGAACGACACTTCAACTATTCTTTATTGCCACCAACAAATAGAATAAGTTCTACAGAGAAACAAACAGCAATTAGAACATTAGTACACCTAGCAACCAAGGTATTTTGAGGAACCTTAACCTCCAAATCTGCCAGAGAAAATACTACAGAATAAACTGTCTGTCTTCCCCTCTACCTGATTAATATAACACAAAATAACTGCCTGAACTGCTAGGTAACTACTACAAGTACAGATACATAATAATAGATAAATAAAACAATTACATTTAAGCCTTAAGATAGTCGCAAATCCTCTTCCTACACATACTTAGCAGTTACAGTTTAGTTGCTAATCTAAAATGGAAACATATAACCAGCCTACAATTTAAGTATCTTGAGAATCCAAAATCACGGACCACTAATCCACTCACTGCAAAATGCCATATGACAATAACTTAAATAATTTTAGCTCAATCTAGCTATTTTTAGTGGCCAGCAGTGAGCAACAGTACAAGCTCTAACAGTATATTGTTTCAAAGATTGATCATCAAACTCTAGGAGTACTCTCATGAGCATGAAGCTTTTCATTTGCGCAAGCAAGGGATGAGTGATTATAAAGCCAGCATCGTACTTACAGAAATAGAAGCAATAATCGGGTAGGGATCTGGTGCCTCATAAAGTTTCTGATAAATGTTAAGAAAAGCATTTTCCCCATATTTTGCTCTCTTTGTAAGATTGTCAACCTCTTCTTGATAGCCCTTGAGCAAAGAGTTAAATAAGCTCAACTTGTCTTCTTTTGAAGCCTTTTTAAAGTCTGCCAAGAGGTGCACGAACATGTTTTACACAAACAAAAAAAAGTAAAAGTAATTATAACGATTTATAATGGTAGTGCAGTATCAACTCAATGGAATGCATGTTTAGTACCTCGAGTGCTCTCCGCAAGTTTCCGGCGGTTCTTCTGACTGATATCTTGATTTTCAGCAATTCTAAGACCTTGTTCATCCAGTATACTCCTTTCTTTCTCTAAATCAAAGTCTGTAAAATTTGTTTTTTGTTGAAAACGAAAACCAATATGCTTAAAATGCATCTTCAACTTTATCTTCTCTTAGACCAAATTAAGAATAGTATGCAATGAATATCATTAGACATAACAATACAACAAAAACTAAGCCTCAGGCCCAAAAAAATTGGAGTGGACTATATAAATCCTCACTCACCGTGTTACTCAAATGATTACACACAAAGCAATCATTTGAAAAATAAAGTACTGCACAAGAGGCACGAATATGTAAAGAACTACATCATAGAAATCAGAATAAAACATACAAAAAGCAAAGTGAACATTTTGCTTCAATGAATTCACTTCATCACCAGCAACGCAAAATCTAACTAAGCACCTTAGTTTTTTCCCTCTCTTTCTATCTCTCTGTTCCAACATTCTACTGCGAATTTCCAAAAATCCCCAATATTATAAAAATTCACTTCATCATTAGTTAAAGCTGCCTAGGAAACTTAGGTTTTTTCGCTTCTCTCACTCCATCTCTCTGTTCCGACATTTTACAACAAATTGCAAGTGAACTTGAGTGGAACAGTAGCTAAAAACCCGAGCAGTATATCAAGTGAACTACTGATTTTAAGAGAAGAAACGCGAACTTTCTCTTGACTAGTGTTAAATTAATTTCATAAGACAAGTGCGAAGTGAACTAATCCAAAGTGAAACTAATTTTGACGATAATCAACAGCAAAACCTAGAGCCGGTGATATGAATCATAAATAAAAGGAGATTAGGGGATAATTGCATCCGAAAAATATACCTCTCCAGTAGGTAGAGACAGCGGCGAGGGGAGTAGAAGAAGACGTAGGTTTTGCCTTATCTCTCTCCGATCCTCCTTCCTGGGGATCCATTTTTCATTCAAACGCTTATATGAATTATCAAAAATTTGCTATGTACCAATCCAATGCAATGCTATGGAGAAAAAGTTGAACTAATTTTTTGACAGATCAAAGATCTTAAGCTTTCAGTTTCAGAGTTAGTTCGATCATCTTGTTGCCGCAGAAAGCAACAAAAGTTTGATGAAGAAATGCCGTTTCCGTTTATATATAGATTGCAATTGAAAAATGCACGCTAATCCGTAGAGTCGCAGGTGACGGAACTCTAATGCGATGTATTAAACACAAATAAAATGCGACTCATAAAATGAAATCAAAAAACGACTTATGAATCGCAATCTAACATAAATTGCAATTAACAAATACTTATAAATTGCAATTTACTATTTATAAATCCAAACACAGAATTACACTCCTTATCATCTGGCTCAATAGCCCATCAAAAAATAGCGCACATTTAAAATATTTACCCAGCATGACCCACCGCTGTATATAATGTGAAAATTATTTTTCACTCATTAGCCCACTTCTTTTAATTTTTTTTATTTTCTTTATTCTTCTTCTCCTCGTGTCCCAACTTTACATCCCAAACTTTCTTCATCATTATTATTCTCCATCAACGCTCCTCCAGATTCAAAGCCAATAATCACTATTTGGATGAAGAAGAAAAAATATTGCATAAAAGAATTAGTTTTTTGGAGTCATATGAAGATCACTTCCTTCAATGGAGTGGAAAGAATTGTGTCTGCACTAAAGAGGTTCACTTGGTAAGTTGTTGGATCACCAAACTAGTATTGGCATGGTCTCAATCTTATCCTCATTCCACGTGTAATTCTAATTCCAGTGGTTGATTAAAAACTTGGAAAATAGAAGTCACCATTAAAGGTGTTTCAAAGCTTCGATTTCAGAAATTACGTTTTTTGATTTGTTAGTTGTTTGGATTGGGTGTTGTCCCAATTGATTGGAATCATCAAGAGGAATTCAAAACTTAAATTTGAAGTGATTTGGAGTAGCTTTAAGCTAGATTTGAGATAAATTTCAAACGATCCCCATGAAAGAAGAAGAACATGTTGATAGAATTCATTTGTATAATAATGTATAAAATTATATAAATAGTATATAATAGTGTATAAACAACTCTCATACACAATAATACATTATTTACATGTATTTGGTAAATTTCGCACATATTCTTCTTCTTCTACACATATATACATAGGTATCACGAACATTTTTTTACAGTGCTTATACATCTTTATACACTTTTATACATAATGTACCTCTTTGTATAAAAGTGTATAATGTCGTATAAAAATGTATAACCATCTCTGACGAACTTCTTATACGATTTCACTTGCAATTCTTGTTCAAAACTAATCCAAAACTCTATCAAATGACTTCAAACTTTATATACAATCTACTTAGACTATTTCTAATAAGTCCAAATAATACTTACTCCATATTTCTCACAAAATCATATTTAAACTTTAACAAGATTGGCATTGAAAAAGAAAAGATTTTAGGTTTCTCGCGTCTGTTTTTACATTTTTGTAGATGAGATAGGTATGTATAAACTTGAGGAAAAAGGGATAATGAAAACTCAAGAATTTTTCACGCCGGAAGATCTGGAGAATAAAAATAAAAAAAAAGATTCGGATATGAGTTATTGATATTTGGCTACACATTTACAAACTTGTAACTGGGCTAAAATACTAAAGGTTCACCTTATGGAGTGATCTATTGTGTAATTCTTCCTAAAAAAAATTAGTGGTCAACTTATAAGTTAGGGTTGGAAATCATACGTAATGCAGTAATTACGTAGTATAGTAATTATAAAGATCTATTTATTTATTATTACGTGATTATAATATAATTGCAGTGTCATATTCAAGTATAATTACATAACATAACTCCTTCCGTTTTAATTTATGTGAACCTGCTTGACTGGGCACGGAACTTAAGAAAAAATAAAAACTTTTGAAATTTATGGTCCTAAACAAGTTAAAAAGGGGCTCAGAGTATTTGTGTGATTATAAATGCTTCTCATTAAGGGTAGAATTGTAAATTAAACTAAATTGTTACTAAATATAGAAAGGGGTCATTTTTTTTTGAGCGGACCAAAAAGGAAGTAGGTTCACATAAACTGATACGGAGGGAGTACTTTTTATTGTAAAATAAAATTTAATTACCGAACTCTAAATGAATTTTTTTAGATTAAGAAAGTAATATACTTTAATATGTTGCAATTATACGTGTATATCAAGCAAAAACACATGCGTTCCTAAAAATTATTAAATATTATTTACAGCAGAATTGTTCGGGACCCCTCTAAACTAATGTGGCGAAGAGCATGGACACACTCCCGTTTAGGCGCGTGGGAAGAAAGAAAAATCAGCTTTCAAGTGGCGTTTCAGGTATTCGGGGAATCCGTCTTAATAGACGAAATATTCCTGTTATGTCAATGATAATTGAATCAATGTTATTAGCTGTGAGTTCGAACTTTTTTGGTATTTCAAATATTGTTTCTTCTTAATATACATTGCATATTTTATCCTAATTAGTTTTTGGGTACACGCTTTACGCGTATCCCTGCCTCAATAAATAAATTTTTTTAAAAATCACATTACTATTTTATTAAAAAGTTGTTTGAGGTATATGATAGAAGTTAAATGGAAAAAGATAAACTCTTAAAAACAATGGTTGTTGAACATATTTAGATAACTCTGATAGTAGTAAGAAACTCAATCCATCATCTTAACCATTATATATTCAACTTAAATATTACACAGTTTTATGATACATTACTTTAAATTTTTAATACATATTCGTGAGATTTAAGAGTTTTGTCTGAATTTTTGTTGGAAAACTATATATTCTTAAGTTCATTCAAGAAGACACAAACTCGATTAACAACTAACAAAAGACAATCTTTTTTATTTTTTCTCGTAAAAGTTGTACTATTTTTATCAATAGAATATAGTAATTATTTTCAAAAGATTATAAAAAATGAATCACTATCGCAAAAGTCGAATATATTAATTATATTTTGATTAATCTACTCTTACATGTTTTAAAAATCGAATATTATTTCTCCATTCAAGCATATAACCATGTACGCGGATGCATTTGAATCCGGTCTTTTATGATTATAATGAAATTTCTTGTAGTTGATTCTGAAAGAACTACATTAATATTATTCTAAAAATAGTGAAGACATGAAATTCAGTCAAAATTAGAAGAAAATATGTTTTTACAAACTGAAATAAAACATCTAATGTAACATTGTGAAAGAAATAGAAATAATCTCAAGCCTAAAACTCTCAAAGATACATAGCGTTCCTTGTAGCTTGCAGTATTGGAGATCACTTTCATAAGTTCTTACCTCTTGGCCCCTATTTATTTTTTAATATTCTGAATTTTTAAAACCTTTTCACACTCTTTAATTCATCCACCAAAAGACTAATAATCCGATAGAAGACGAATATATGGTGAATATGAAGTAGACTGAGGTTGTTTTACATGCAAGTTTCAACTATATTAAAGAATGACTTTCACATATTAACGTTCATAGTCAAAACATTGAATTAGTCGATTTAGAACAAGTAAAAAGGACATTTATATTTGTTAGATCTTTATCGTAAACTTATTAGAATACCATCCTCCTCCTTGTAAGCTCTACCTGCTTTCTAGTAAGGACACAAATATTTATCTTATGACAATGTCTAAAATCAATATGAATTCATTAATAAATTATAGGGGGAAAATAAACTTAAATTAATAAGATATATAATTGAAATGAGTTGCAATGCCTAACTAATTTTCAGTTACGAAATACATTAATGATACAAATAACTTGTACAAAATGTAAATAAATCAAAAATAAATATAATTGTAAATGAGATATTGTAAACAATAATCACGACATAGACCACATGTAATATTGCAAATTATCTACTATTAAGAACATACGAACAAAATAAAGGTTATAAAATTTACCTCAAAGCACAAGTAAGTTTACCTTCGCCAACATCCACAATATCAAGATTCTTTTAATGAAATATTGCCCTCCTCTTTATACTAAATGGCGCATTGGTTTAAAAGTTTAAAAATCAACGTAAGTAAAATTATAATCGGTAAATTTATCCAAAACCTAAAGTGATATTAATGGCTGAATTTTACAATTTTGGTAAAAGGAATCTAAAGATAAGGGAATCGTAAACCTAAACAAAGAAAAAATACGTCAAAAAATATTTAGACACAATGTCAATTCAACAACAACAATAAAAATTATGCCTCAATTATAATTTTTTTTTTTGTTTTTCCACCAAAAAGAATTAATCAATGCCAAACCAAAACAAAGAAAAGGGTCTAAACCTAAATAAAGGAAATCGGTATTCTAAAAAAAAGGGCATTTTTTTGGTTTTCCTCTACAAAAAGAAAATAATAGTGAATCTTAAAACTAAACAAAGAAAAGACAAGGCAATTTTTTATTTTTTCCAAACAAAGAAAAATTAGTTAATCGTATACCTAAACAAAACAAAAGAATACCTAAACAAAGTAAGAGGTAGCATTAATTAGTAACCTTAATTGACAGAAATCCTAAATTTTATAATGAATCCAAAGCCTGAATAAGAATAAGTTGTACTCAACAGAAAAGGGCAACAAACGGCGGTTTTTGGTTTTTTTTTTCAGAAAAATAATTAGTATTTACAATTATAATTTTATCCACCATAAAATACACTTATGAAGAGTTAAAAAAAGTCAGTCAACATATCGATAGGGATTTCATGCTTTTAATATAGTATAGATAGATATAAATTGTATGTTTTTTTAATACAACGAATATATGTTTCAACTATGTAATTTTTATCTTTTTTTTCCTTCGATCCACAACAAAAGTTAGTTGAAAACCAAATAAAAAGGAGATTTGGCAAAAGTAATGAATATTTATTTAAAATATGCATTTTTTTGAGTCAAATTCGCAACTATTTAGTCGAAATTTGCTATTTTTAGCTAAAATATATATCTAGCCAATATGTGGAGTTTCAATAATATATTTTTTTGTAGTTGCAATGAATAATATGTTCTAATTGTGTATCCTTTTTTTCTGGACCAAATATGTAAAAATAATTTGATTAAAATATCTTTATCTTTAGCCAAATAAAAAATTATAGTTAAAATAACATTATTTCAATTTTTTTTTTATACAAATTTTGTCACGGAAAAAATGATTTAAATAACCGATTGGGTTAAAGATATATCTGCATGTAATAGAGCAAGACAGGTCCAAGTGAAGTTCAGATAGTGCCATATGATAAAGTGAATAAGTACAAGGTACTAATCGATCTAATATTTCACGAGCATGAGTGATTAATCATACATTGAGACTTGACTACATATGTTGAACTGATGAAGAAAGTGAAATTATCAATATTCTTGAGATTACTTGGCCAAAGGAGATACGTGCAAAATTTAGTTGTTCAACTTATAAGTTAGGGTTGGAAATCACATGTAGTGCAGTAATAACGTTGTATAATAATTATAAAAATCTATTTATTTATTATTGCGTAATTACAATATAATTTTCAGTGTCATATTAGATTACACAAGTATAATTACTTAATAGATACTTTTTATTGTAAAATAAAGTTAATTACAGAACACTAAATGAACTTTTCTAGATTAAGAAAGTAAATAGACCTTAATATGTGACAATTATATGTGTATATCAAGCAAAATAACATGCGTGCCTAAAAATAATTAAATATTATTTATGACAGAAATGTTTGGGACCCCCTAAAATTGGCAACTTTTATTTAGTTTCTCTTTAAATTTCACGGGGTCTTTAATACCCCTTGAACTTGAAAAGTTGATAGTCTTGACCTCTAGATTAGGGGTGGACATCGATCGGTTCGATTTTTTCGATTTTCGATCTACGATTTTAGTATCCAAAACCGAACCAAAGTATTTTCGGTGCGGTTCGGTTTTCTTGCGGTTTGGTGCAGTTATTTTCGGTTTCATTTTCGGTCTTTTATTTTCGATTTTATTTTTTCGGTACTATTTGGTAGCATTAATTCTATATTTGGATTCTAGTTTTATATGCCCCGCAAATTTGGTAGCATAAGAAAAGGGCAGTTAAACTGAAGCTAGAAATTGAGAAGAGCTACATGAGTTTCCTTATCTTCGTTTTTTTCTTCTTTTTTTTAGCTAACAAGATGACTGACAAGGCAACGAACACGGAACGAGGGCTAAGAAGGATATATCCCTTTTATGGTGAGAAACAAACACAACAAATATGTCGAGAAAACACTAATGAAGATAGAAAAATCTAATGATAGGTTATATGTGTATCTCTGTTATGTTTTGATGATCTAACAAACTTATTGTGATGATCCAAAAGATCATTTTGTGTAAATTTAGCAAAAACTGTGTTCCGAGGCCCCCGAAAGCCTCCGTTAATCTCACTTCGATGTGTGTGCCGCTGGGCGCGTAGCCGGGAAGCCTTTATGTGGAAATGTGTTAAACAGTTGAATTTAGGATAATTAATTGAATAAAGTTGACTTTGGTCAACATTTTTTGGTAAACGGACCCGAACCCATGATTTGACGGTCTCGGAGGGTCCGTAGAAAAATATGGGACCTAGGCGTATGCCCGGAATCGAATTCCGAGGTCCCAAGTCTAGGAAATGAATTTTTAAAGAAAATTATTTTCTGAAAATAATAAAGACTTTTGAAAATGAACTTTGCTGTGAAATCTGTGTTACTGAGCCCGTATTATGGTTCCGGAGCCCGGAATAGGTTCAATATGTGTTATGTGAGTTATCTGTAAAATTTGGTAAGAAACGGACTTGGTTTGACGTGTTTCGGATCAAAAATGAAAATTTTGATAGTTTATGAAGTTTGAGGAAATTCTATGGATTTTTGAGTTTAATTCATTGTTTTGATGTTATTTTGGTGGTTTAATTACTCGAATAAGTTCGTAGGATGATATTGAAGGCGTGTGTGAATTTGATTTTGAGCCCCGAGGGCTCGGGTGAGTTTCGGGTAGGTGTCGGGGTGCAAAAGAGTTAGAAAAATCTGGTGTTCTACTGTTTCTGATGTTCTGTGATTTACTTTCCGCGATTGCGATGTGCTTATGGCTGGGGGTTGGGAAATTACCCTACGCGAACGCAGGGCCTGGGTTGCGATCGCGGAGCCTGGGGGCAGTGCTCTACGCGATCGCGAAGGGCCACACGCGAACGCATAGTGCAAATGCGGGCTGGGGGCTGGGTGCTATTTTGCCCACTGCGAACGACACCCCCGTGTCGCGATCGCGATAGGCTGTGTTAGTATACTCTGCGATCGCAATCCCTTATTCGCGATTGCGATCACGATGGTCTAGGTCCAGTACTCTGCGCGATCGCAGGAGACTTGTCGCGATCGCGTAGGTCATTTTTGCCCAGCTATTTAAAATGTCCAAAACAGAATCCCATTACGGTATTTTCATATTTTTCACCATCTACTTCTTCTCCAAACCCCATAGCTGATTTCCAAGCTGCTCTTCCTCCATAACCACTTGGGTAAGTAATCTTAACTCCAATTTCTTCCATTTTCTCCATCAATCATTAGATTCTAGGTCTAAAAATATGGAATCAAGGGTGGAATTCAGGAGGTTTTGGGTAGAGTTAGGGCTTTTGGAAATTTTGGGAATTCAACCTCATTTGGGGTCGGATTTCAAAACAAATTGTATATTTAGGTTCGTGGGGGAATGGGTTATCGGGTTTTGGTCCGAACCTCGAGTATGAACCAAGCAGGCCCGGGGTCGAATTTTAGTATTTTTGGAAGAATTATGGGAAATGTATAATTAGGCTTTGGGGACTGATTTATTGATTAATTATTGATGTTATTAAGTCAATTATGTCTAGATATTATCGTTTCGGAGTCGGATTCAAGAGGAAAGGCCGTGATTCAGGCTTGACTTGCATTCTTGGAGCCGAGGTAAGTGTTTGGCCTAACCTTAGCTTGAGGGAATAGGTATGGAGTCTTATTTTCTATGTGTAATTCATGTCCAACGTATAGATGAGGTGACGGGTACCTATATGTTGTGGTCAAGCATGCTCGTGAGTCGAATTTTGATGAGTTATTTAATGTCTTTGATATTCTCGTGTTGTGAATTATCGGGAACCTTGGAAGTGGTACCTTGAGGTTACTTCATAACGTAGAAAGTTCTTGATTATGTGTTCGGTTGAGGGTTTTACTGTTAATATGATACTTCAGAGTGAGATTGGTTATAGCTGAGTCCCTTTCCAGGACAATATAATTGGGTTGATTATGTTTGTACATTTGAAATGTCGCATTGTTAAACTTTCATATCAATTGTTGTTTTTATATTCATCATCCACGAGGGAGCATTCCGTGTCGATGATTATTATTTATGTACGAGGGAACATTCTGTGCCGATAATTATATTATTTATGCACGAGGGAACATTCTGTGCCGATGATTATATTATTTATGCACGAGGGAACATTCTGTGCCGATGATTATATTATTTATGCACGAGGGAACATTCCGTGCCGATGATTAAATTATTTATCCACGAGGGAACATTCCGTGCCGATTGATTATTATTTATGCGCGAGGGGACATTCCGTGCCGATTGATTATTATTGATGCACGAGGGGACATTCCGTGCCGAGTCATTATTAATTATGCGCGAGGGGACATTCCGTGCCGTGTGATTTTGAGGCTATGCACGAGGAGTCATGCCGTGCCTTCTCCTGTCTATTTTACTTGTTTTGAGTTGTTATTTCCTGCTTTACTTCTACTTTCCAGTTAGTACTTGATTCTACTATTTTAGCAATTGTTTCCTCTCTTATCCCCACCATGTTCTTCCCCGTAATTGTATTCTTGTTTATTTCATGCTATACTATTGAACTGCACAGGTACAATTTGTTGTCGTGTCCTAGCCTCGTCACTACTTTGCCGAGGTTAGGCTCGGCACTTACTCAGTACATGGGGTCGGTTGTAGTGATGCTACACCTGCACTTCTTTATGTTGTGCAGATTACGCAGCCGGACCCAGTGGACCTCGTTAGGGGGTCCTTTAGTCCATTCCAGACGACACCGAGGTAGTTCCGCAGGCGTTCGTGAATCTCGGCGTCACTGCCTATCTTTCATTCTGTCATCTATGTGTTTCCAGACAGATATATCATTTTATTTCAAACTGTTGTTTTTAGCTAAATCTTAGACTGGTTCGTGAGGTTATGACCCATTTTTGGGTTTTGTACTTAAAGGGGTTTCTTCGATATTAGCTATTGTTATTTAGATTTTGTTAATGCTTCTGCACTTTATCTCAATTATCTACTCAGTATTTGTTATTTTCACTTGTTAACAAATCAATTCAGTTAACATGTTGACTTGCCTAGCGGGTGCAACGTTAGGCGCCATCACGGCCTGAAGGTGGGATTTCGGATCGTGAAAAGTTGGTATCAGACTAGGTTGCTTAGGTCTCACAACTCACGGACAAGCTTGGTAGAGTCTGAGGGATCGGTACGGAGACATCTGTACTTATCCCCCATAGGCTGCAAAGTTAGGAATGCCTTCACTTTTCTTCTTTTATGTCGTGTGATTTAAGTTCTAAATGCTAATTGAGTTTCTATTCTATTCTCTCGTAGATGGCGAGAATGCGTGCTTCCTCATCTACCGATCAGCAGCCCAATTCTCCTGTTGCAGCTCCTACGAGGGGTCGAGGTCGAGGCAAGGGCAGGGCACAGCCCAGGGCAGCAGCCCCAGTAGAGGACCCACAGGTAGACTTTGCCGGTGAGGTTCCTACTCAGACAGTTCCAGTTGGACCAGCTCAGGTCCCAAAGGGGCTCATTGCCACACTGGTGCTTCAGGACTCTCTAGTCCGCTTAGTCGGACTCATGGAGAGTGTGGCTCAGGCCGGTCTTCTTCCTACTGCACCAGCCGTCTCTCAGGCTGGGGGAGGGACCCAGACTCCTGCTACTTGCACGCCAGAGCAGCTAGATCCTCAGTTCCAGACTCCGGCACCTCAGACGGTCGGAGTAGCTCAGTTGGGCATTGTGGCCCCGACAGTTGATGGAGCAACTATGTCAGCAAATGCTTTATGGAGATTGGATAGATTCACCAAGTTATTCACTACTACATTTACTGGTGCACCATCAAAGGATCCCCAGGACTATTTGGACAGCTGTCATGAGGTTCTTCGGAACATGGGCATAGTAGAGTCCAATGGAGTTGATTTTGCTATTTTTCGTCATTCGGGTTCCGCCAAGACTTGGTGGAGAGACTATTGTTTGACCATGCTAGATGGTTCTGCACCATTGACTTGGGCTCAGTTCTCCGAGTTATTCGTGGGGAACTTCCTTCCAGTTACTCAGAGGGAGGATCTTCGGAGGCAGTTTGAGCGCCTCCAGCAGGGATCTATGTATGTCACTCAGTACGAGACCAGGTTCATCACTCTAGCTCGGCATGCCATTATGATACTCCCCACTGATCGTGAGAGAGTGAGGAGGTTTATTGAGGGTTTGGCTCAGCCCATCAGGCTTCAGATGGCCAAGGAGTCAGGTACTGATATTTCATTCCAGGATGCGGCCAATGTGGCCAGGAGGATTGAGATGATTATGTCACAGGGTGGTGGTCAGGGGGATGACAAGAGGCCCTGTCACTTCGGCCGATTCAGTGGAGCCTCATCTGGGGGCAAGGATTCTTTCGGCAGAGGTCATCCTCCCAACCCTATCAGTCGGCACTTCAAGGAGCTATTAGTGCACCACCAGCACCTATCAGTGCACCACCGCTTCAGAGCTTCCAGGGTGGTTATCAGGGTTGACAGGGCCAGTTCTAGAGTCAGCATCCACATCAGCAGAGGCCTTGTTATTCTTGCGGTGGTTTGGAGCATATTTCCAGGTTTTCCCCCCGAGGTTCTGGTGGGTCTCAGTATCAGGGTTCCCGTGCCATGGTTCCCGCACCAGGCGCACCCCTACCCTCTCAGCCAGCTAGGGGTGGCGGCCGGGGTGCCAGAGGTGGAGGTCAGACTCATAGAGGTGGAGGACATGCCACGAGAGGTAGAGGTCAGGCTGCAGTAGGTCGACCCAGAGATGTTCAGGTTGGAGGGGCTCAACCCCGGTGCTATGCTTTTCCTACCAGGCCTGATTCTGAGGCTTCTGATGCAGTTATTAAAGGTACGGTTTTAGTTTGCAGCCGAGAGGCTTTGGTGTTATTTGATCCGGGTTCTACATTCTCCTATGTGTCTTCATATTTTGCCCCTTATTTGAGTATGCCCCGTGATTCCTTGAGTACTGTTGTACATGTGTCTACACCGGTGAGTGATTCTATAGTGGTAGATCGAGTATACCATTCTTGCTTATAGTTATCGGTGGTCTGGAGACTCAGGTTGATCTTTTGCTTCTTGATATGGTTGACTTTGATGTTATATTGGGGATGGATTGGTTATCCCCATATTATGTTATTCTGGACTGTCATGCCAAGACAGTGACCTTGGCCTTGCCAGGGGTGCCTCGTTTGGAGAGGAGGGGGACTCCTAGTCATTCTTATGGTAGAGTTATTTCTTATATGAAGGCTCAACGCATGGTCGAGAAGGGCTTTTTGGCCTATCTAGCCTATGTACGTGATTCTAGCGTTGAGGTTCCTTCCCTGGAGTTTGTGCCTGTGGTTCGTGAGTTTCCATAGGTATTCCCTGCTGACCTGCCGGGTATGCCACCTGACAGGGATATTGATTTTTGTATTGAGT